>PVKZ01009040.1:0-12720 GCA_004027375.1 Macroglossus sobrinus
TAGCTATATAAATGACTTGAGCATTTAAAATATTATTTTCTTTGAGATTATTTTAAAATAATTGTAGACTTAATGAAATAATGCAGTAAAACAAATTCCCATGTTTGTACTTTTACCCTGCATTCTCCAAACGTTAATATTTACTGTGAAATAGTAGAATATATATATATATATATATATATATATATATATATATATATATATATATATACATGTCTGTGTGTGTGTATATATATACATATATATACATATATACATGTATATACATATATATGTGTGTGTGTGTGTATATATATATATATAGCGTGTGTGTAAATATATATATATAGCGTGTGTGTAAATATATATATAGCGTGTGTGTAAATATATATATATAGCGTGTGTGTAAATATATATATATAGCGTGTGTGTAAATATATATATATATATATATATATATATATATGTATGTATGTAGTTTTGACAATGGAGCAAAATATAACCTGGTTACTAGTATAGTTATTAAAACCCTTGTATTTTCCTAAATAATAAGAGTACTAGAATCATGTCTTGTTCTAATATTTGGACTTTGACACTGATTTCTGACACAGAATTCCTAAAATCCCTTGGGATTTTCTGGGTTATAAGTTCATATTTTGTTCATATGAGACAATGCTTGGTGGACACCTAGGTGGAGGCTGGTCATGAAAACCAAGCCATTATTAAAAACTTGGAACTTTCAGCCCCGTTTTCTATCCTCCAGGAAGCGGAGAGGGGCTAGACATTGAGTTAATGATGGATCATGTTCATGTGATGAAGCCTCCATAAAAATCCCAAAGGTATGGGGTTCAGGGAAGTTCCGGGTCGGTAAACTTCGAAGTTCTGGGAGATTGGTGCATCCAGACAGAGCGTGGAAGTTCCATGCCCCATCCCACATGCCTTGCCCTAAGAATCTCTTCTATCTGGATATTCATCTGTATCCTTTACCATATCTGTTTATAATAAATTGGTAAATAACAACTGAGCTATTTTTCTGTGTTCTGTGAGCCACTCTAGCAAATTAATCAAACCCTAGACCGTGGTGGGGTGTGGTGGGGAGGAGGTTGTGGGAATCTCAGATTTATAGCCAAGTGGCATCTGAAGTGGGGGGAGGTAAGTGAAGCCTTGTGGAACTGAACTGTTAACCTATGGTCTGATACAATCTCCTAGTAGATATGTCAGATTTAAGTTAAACTGTAAAACAACTGGTTAGTGTCACAGAATTGCTTGGTGTGGGAAAAATCCCCACACATTTGTTGTCAGATGTGTTCTGAGTGTGATAATAGTGTGAGTAAAGGAGAAATTCAAGAATATTGTAGTTTACATAATGCTTTTGACATTTTTGCTTTAGCATTCTCTCCCGTATATCTATAAGTATGTGCAATTTACTATCACTTTACTCCCAAAGATGTTAGTGCTTATTTTCTTAAAATGAGAACCTTTATTTACATAATCATAATTATTCAAATCAGAAAATTACCAATATAGTACACACTGCTATCTACTACAATGATCTCATTCAAATTTACCAATTTCCAACTAGTGTTCATATATTAAATTTAAATAAATTTATTCTTATTCCAGGATCCAGCCTATAGATCAAAATTAACTTTAGACTACATTAAAGCATTTTAGAGGATGGGGAAAAATGGCATAGAAAATAGAGCCTTTGTTCATCTCTCTTATGACCTAATCAAAGTCATGACAAATACGGAGCAAAGAGCAAGGAGAGTTGCCTGGGATCTAAACAAACAGAAGCACTACAACTAGGGAGAGAAATAATTAATCACCTTGTAATGGTGATTAATTAATGGTAGAAGGTGTGTGTGGGGGGGCAAAGATGCACAGCTGCGCAGTCCAAAGCAACTGTGTGGAACAGAGGCTGCAGCAGCGGCAGAAGGCAGCTGCAGAAGCCTCTTAAAGGGACCGTACACATTAACGAACTTTTGTGGTGCCAGACTGCTCACTCAGAGCACCAGAGCTCAGTCAGCTGCTGTGGGGCACCAGGGACTTACCGGGGAACACTCCGTTGTTGAAGTGAGGGCCAGAGTTGAGGCTCTCTTCCAGGCAGAAGTGCCAGCGGTATCCATCATTCTTCTGGTGAGCCCTCTTCCGATCCCAGTGTGCGGACCCAACACCATCATAGCTGAGATATCATCAAACTAGAAAACAGAGGTCACTCCCCCAGAGGATTCCCTGAAACTCTGCCTCTTTAAACTTTCAGCCCCACCAGAGCCACATCCAGTTGTGTGCTCGGCAAGTATGGTGCTCTCTGCTGAGCAGTGCCAGGACTCACAGTGACGGCAGCTGGCCTCGATCTCCAGCATGGATTCTTAAGGGAGCTATGAGCACAACATCTGTGGATTGCTTGCTGAATCTTAACAGGTGGTCCTGGAGAGGTACAGGTTGGGGCTAAAATGGGCCTGCAGCTGAACCCTTCTTGGGACTGTGTCACTGGACACCTAGTACACAAAGCCATACTAATAAGACCGGGAGACTTAGAAGCTTTGCCTAGTACACAGAAACAGATACAGAAAGGCAGCCAAAATGAGAAGATAATGAAGTGGAAACCATATGAGAGAACAGAACAGAGATCCAGGAATAATGAGTCAAGCAATCTAATAGACACAGAGTTCAAAACACTGGTTATAAAGATGCTCAATGAATTTAGGAGAAGTGAAGATGAATTCAGTGAGAACTTCAACAAAAAAGATTAAAAAAAACATAAAAATGAAAACTGAATTTATAAAAGGGAACCAGTCAGAAATGAAGAACACATTATCTGAGACGAAGAGTATATTAGATGGAATAAACAGAGTGGATGAAGAATAGGATCGAACCACCGATAAAGAGAATGGAAAAGCCAAGGACACTCAATCAGAACGGCAAGAGAAAAGAAGCCAGGACTATTATGATAATTGAAAGAGCCAATGGGACTCTATTAAAGGTAAAAATATCTGTGCCATAGGGATACCTGAAGGAAAACAAGACATTGAAAAGCTATTTTAAAAAACAATAATGGAAAACTTCCCTAACTTGGTGAAGGGAATAGACATACAACCCCAGGAAGTTCAGAGAGTCCCCATAAAGCAAGAACCCAAAGAGACCAACACCAAGTTACATCGTAATTAAAATGCCAAAGGTTAAATACAAAGAGAGAATCTTAAAAAGCAGCAAGACGATAGCAGTTAGTTACCTACAAAGGAGCACTCATAAGCTGACAGCTTAATTTCTCAAAAGAAACCATGCAGGACAAAAGGGCTTGGCACAAAATATTTGACATGACGAAAACCCATGATCTACTACCGTGAATACTTTATCCAGCAAAGCTTCCATTTAGAGTTGAGATAAAGAGCTTCCCAGACAAAAATAAGAAGGGCTTCTTTAAGAATAAAAAACATGTATCCAAAACATGAATAAAGAATGGTAATAATTACATTTCTATCAATAAGTACCTCAAATGAAAAAGAATTAAGTGCTCCAACCAAAAGATAGAGTGACTGGATAAGAAAACAAGACTTCTACATATACTGCTTACAAGAGAGTCACTTCAGATTAAAAGTCACACACAGACTAAAAGGAAGGGGATGGAAAAAGATACTGCCTTGATAGACCTGGAGGATATTGTGCTAAATGAAATGAGTCGGATAGCAAAAGACAAATATTGCATGATTTCCCATACATGAGGAATCTAAAGAACAAATCAACAACAACAAGAAATGAAAATAAACTCATAGTAAACTCAGAGCATATTTTGAGGACTAGTGGGTGGGAGGAGGATTAGGGGGATGGCAAAAAAAAAAAAGCAATGGGAATAAGAAGTACAAATGGATAATTGCAGAATAGACATGAAGATGTAGAGTGTAGCATGGAGATGTTTAATAATGTAATAAATATTTAAGGGGGAAGGTTGGTACTAGATTTAGTAGGGTGAGTACTTTGTGAGCTATGTGATCTCTGATCACTATGCTTCACAGCTGAAACTGGTATGTTATATTGTATGCCAACTGTAATAAATAAACTCATTGAATCGTATAATGTAAATATGAGCAACTAAATGTCTATTATATATATAAAGCTGGAAATTTTTTAAAATAAAAAATTTAAAATAATAATAACAAAAAAAATGAAAAATTCATTTATTTGAGCAAAAAGAGCTGTACCCCGGAAGACAGAGATTCGAGTAGCAACTTAAACTGCGCCACTGAGACAAAGGGGAGGCCGCCATTTTAGTGAAAGTTCCCATTCAGTTTATGAATTAGGCTCATTTTATGTAAATGAAGTATCCAAATTGCTCAATTCTGAATGGATGGGGCAGTTCTCAGTCCATTAGTAGAAAGATGAAACCAGAGTTCCCTTGTAATGATTGACTCAGACAGTGTAAACAAGTGGGGCATAATGCCCAAACTGAGAGTTCATTATGAGGTTCTTCTAGGTACACAGAGTACCTGAGAAGCCCCTGTCAGCAAATGGCTGTTAGGTTCTCATTATTTATTAAATTTGAACCCTCGTTTCATCATGGGGGAGTTCATCTCATTAAATGACATCCTTCTCAAGGTTCACATCAAATGAATCTTTCTTCTGAAGGTCCACAAGTCCATGATCACACACTGAGTCTTGTCATGTCTCTTTAGTCTTCTTTAAAAACAAACAGTTCCTGAGTCTCTTTTATTACTTTGAAATTTTTTTAAGTGAACTAGTCACTTATTTTTCAGACTATAGTTCAAATATTTTCTTATAAAAATAAAGTGTGCCCTTTTTAAAGATACAGTTTGAGAAAATTTGGTAGCTGTACAAAAGTATGCCACCACCATCACCATCAAAATATAGGCCATCTTAACTGCCCCCAAAAGTTTTCTCTTCCTCCTTGTAGTTGATTCCTTTCCATGATCCCCAACCTCTAGCAACCGTTGGTATGTTCTCTGTCGCTATGGGCTTGCCTTGTCTAGAATTTCATATAAATGGAATAGCAAAGTATTGAGTCTTTTCTTTTTGACTTTTGAAAATTAGCATAATATTTTAAAATTCATCTGTATTGTTGTTTGTATTAATATTTAATTTTTTTCATTTCTGGATAGTATTTTATAATGTTCATTTATTCACTTGTTGATGAGCATTTAAGTTGTTTTCAGCTTTTTGCTATTACGAAGAATCCTTTTATAAACAATCACTTAAAAGTATTTGTGGGGATTTTGAGAGATTAGCTAAACTACTCTATGATAGTGCTGCCTAGACATTGATTTAGGACATCTATCCGGCCTACAGGAGCCTTGAATTGACACTAGTTCTTCCCTCCAGGCCATGCCCTTCATGACAATTCACAGAGTCACAATTAAATGTGAGGTCCTGATGTGATTCCCGCAACGGTCTTTGTCATGAATGGTCTCCCCTTCCTCTCGTGGCCTTCCCCTTGTGTGCCCTTTGGAGACAGAAGTTGATTATATGAGGACAAACTTTGGTAATTGACATTGAGAAAGCCAAATATTAATATCCGAAACACAAGCATTGTTGTCCTTTTTTGTGACTTTGTTAAATTAACATTTAAGAAGAGCTCCAGGTTGTAGGATGGTGAGCCAAAGTTCAACAAAAGACCACAAGGAAATTCAAATGCAGAAGTTTATTATTCACAAGTTCTAACGAAGGTATCCTGTATGCCTCCAAGGGCCATGCAGAGAGGTCAAGACAGGGTCCATGCAGAGAGAGCAGCAAGACCTGGGGCGTAGGCCTCATAGGGTCCAAAAGTAGAATATTTGGAGATCCCAGGCTATGACCAGATTTGTCCATTCAAATTTTAAAAATTTGGTTTTAGTAAACTTCAAGGGAATTTTATTATCTAATGGCTACACAAGAAAAAGACCCGGGAGGTGCAGGAAAATGTTTATCACAGGGGAGTTAGGAAGTCATGTCAGGAACTTACATTTGCTTGTGACTCTGTGGGCTGTTATCTAGGGCATATGCTGGAGGGAGGGGCTGATCTAATCTTTATTATTTCCTATTTCCTTCTGCTAGCTTCAAGTTCAGTTGTGTATCTTCTTCTATTTTTATTTTTTTACGTTGTAGTTAGGTTGTTCCTTTGAGATCTTTTTTTTTTTTTATGTAAGAATTTATGGCTATAAATTTTGCCCTTACCACTGATTTTGATGAATCTCATAAGTCTCGGTATGTCATATTTTTTTATGTGTCTTTAAGTATTTTCTGATTTCTTTTGTAATTTTTTTTTTACATTAGTGTTACCAAACTCAAGGGGTCCATTTTGCCTGCACACATCAAAGCCAAGTGAGATATGGACAGAAGTTTGCAGCAAAGAAAGTAGAGGTTTATTAAGGAAGTGACACCAAGCCCAAAGACACAGGTGAGTTAATGTTCTTAAGACCTGGCTCCTTGATGGCCTCTAGGGGATAGATTATATAGGGGAAAACTCATTAATCATGGAACCAAAGGAAGTTGGGGTCGTGGGCTCTCCTGATTGGTCAGGGGTGGGATAAGAGGCAGTTGATCATTGCATCAGGTCCTGATGTCAGTCATGGCATCATTCTGTCTGGTTTTACGGGGATGCCAGTAGGGTTATTTTGCCTTTATGAGTCTGGAACTAAAACACAAGGTCAAGATCTTATCTTCAGTTTGACTGAAATTCTATTTCTGTGGTCAACAGACCTGAGGTTTTGTTCCTAAGACTATTTGATGCTGACCTAGGGGCTTAATGATTAAGGGAGAGGTCATGCAGAATGCAAGGGTGAAAGGACAGGGAAAGAAAAGAAGCAAGTTAGTACAAGGTAAGTTTGAATCAAGGAGAAAAAGAGAAAAAGTCATTTTAAAGAAGTGAAGATGTACGTAATTACATTTGTAGTTTAAGAATGTGTTGTTTAATTTCTACATGTTTCACACATTATTTTCTTGACTTCTCCCATGTCTTTTTTTAAATTCTTTGAACATCTTAAGGTAGGTGTTTTAAAGTCTTTGTCTAGTACATCTACTATCAAGACTTTTCTGGAAAAGCTTCATTTGTTTTTTGTTTTTTACTTTTTTACTATAAATGGGTCATAGTTCTGTATTTTTGTCTGCCTTGTATTTTTGTTGTCGTTGTTGTTGTTGTTAGAAACTGAACATTTTAAACTCTGGAAATAATCTACTTCTACTACTCCAGGTTTTACTGTATATGTATGAATGTATGTATGTATGTACGTATGTATGTGTGTGTGTGTGTGTGTGTGTGTGTGTGTGTGTGTGTATGTATTGGCTGTCTGTACCAAGAATCACGCTGAGTATAAGTTTATGGTCTTTTTTAATCTTTTCTGAGTTCGTGCTTTTTCACTGGATGTGAACTGTTACTTTGTAATTTCTCCTGTATATACATACTCTTTTGAATGTCCTAGTCTTTAATATATGGCTCCCAAAAAGGGAACTGAGAAAAACAAGGAGTGGAACGTAAGGTATTAGTTCTTTAAACCTCTAAAAAGACACTTCATCTGGAGAGAGAGAGGCTTGTAACAATGAAAGGATGTGCAACAATGACTTCTCTTCTCTTTGTCTGTACTTCTGAGATCAGAAGCAGCAATCAGTGATCAGGGCAGATCCCTCCTATTTGGAGGTCAGGGTCCTTTTGCCTACCTTGGCTCCCGCGATATTCATGCAAGATTCTCCAGGAACGTGTGTACTGCTGCCTGCCACAGGGATGGGAGTGAAAAATGAAGAGCTGATCCTGTGCTAGGAGCTAAAATTGACCAAAATTATCTGTCATTTACCTTTCAAGCCTCCTTAAAGTTGTAGTCTTTCAATAGTCTCAGTTACATAAGACAGATTTTGACAGTGCTATTGGTGTCTTGAGTTGGGAGACAGATTACTGGTATTTCTTACTCTACTATCTTCCCAGAATCCTCCAACACTATCTTCTCTTTTAAAAAAAATGTTTTTTTTTTTTTAAAAAATAACATAATGGGGATTTTAATGTGTGTTGTTCATTCCTATAAATTTCTGCCTAGAAGATTCTGTGCCTGGGCACATAAAAGACAATGAATATCTGTTGAATGAATTAATAGATGAGTGAGCCAGGTGTTTTCTCAGACATCACTGAAATTCCTTGGATCTTCATCATAAAATTGTCATTCACTCTTCCAGCCAAAGTAGGCAAATCGTCTCCTCGAAGGAAGGAATCCATTATTTAGAGAGCTGGCAGATACTGTTTTCAGTCTCATCTCAATTTAGTTTAGATTAACCGAGGTTACCTAGTGCATGATTCCTATATGTTCATTGAATATAATGCTATGTTATCCAAAGGAAAATGGTGAATATATCTAGACTCATTTGATTCCCTGGATATATTTGTCTCTTAGTAAATCATATCCATTTCTGAGATTACAACTTAATATGCTCTGATTTCAAGATTTTTTCATTTTAAATCACTTAGTTCTTAACACATATTATAAAATATGACATATGAAAGGTAAAAACATCTATGCAATTTTAATTAAAATCAATTTACAGCAGAGGTTTTCTATTTATTTCTGGCTATAAATTTATATTGCTCCTGAATCTCATGTTTTTAGTATAAAAACAATTTTTTTCCTTACCAGAAGAAGTATGAGCACTCTCATAAAAGAAAAAGTGGTAATTGTTATAGAGTCAAATGCTTTCTTCAAATATAATGCCTTAGATTTTCAGATCCTTAGCCATCTTATCTTGTTAGCATTAGGCGCTAAGGCATTTAGTAATGCTTAATAGCTAAAATGCAAAAACAAAAACAAAGTTAAATGCCGACAAAGTTTAATGTCTCAAACACTTTTAAAGATCCTAGTTTACAGTCATCTTGGAGAGAATAATGGAAAAACCTTAGCAGTTTATAAAGGCTTTGAAATAATATCACCATAAACAATGAGGCTGTTAGGCAACTATTTTTCCAATATTTTAATTTGTCATCTTACTCTCTGAAAATTAGTTATTACTTTAAGTATTCTATTTTTAGAATATCTAAATGAATTCAAAAGACTTAGATAGCCAAAATTACAATCTCCTTAGATTTAGGAATGATCACAGAACTTATTTCATAGGTCTGAGTAACAATGTATTTTTATGTATGTATTCATCTCTATTTATGTGATTTTCCTGTGCGCATGTGACTGTTTGTATGTGCATAAGTGTATGCATACATTTTATGAGTTAATTTCGATTTTGCTTTGAACCTCATGTGCAAGTTCATAAATAGTTAAAGTAAAACCCAAGTAATAATGATTAGTAATAATTTATTGCAAACTGAAAGCACTCCAAACCAAAGCTTGGAGCGAGGCTCAAAGAAGCAAGCAGAGTGGGGAACTTTTATACCTTTTAAACAAAGAAATAATTATTTTTGAAGAATTGCCAAAGAGGTTTGGCTTGCAGTAGCAAAATCGTGATTTAGTAACAAAATTTGTTTATGCGGCCTTCTTGCCCCTGAATCCTCTACTTCTGTAAATAAGAATACCTCTCTTTCTCTTGTTACAAGGAGGGTACTATTCACGTGGATAATTTATTTCCTAATTTGGGGATGTGCAAGGGAGGGTCTAGTGTACTTTTTGCATCAGCTGTTTCTTAATTATCTTTATTTCAAATTAATCATTATGCCAAAGTGGTTTATTTTGGGGTGGCCTGCCCTGTGTCCCAGTATTAGTCTTACAAAATAAACTAAATTAACTGTTGCTTGTATGACTAAACTAATTTTATCAGCTCAGGAAATTTTCAAGGCTGCTCTCTGTCCTTGATTTTAACACTCAATATACTTTTTATCTAACCCTTAGAAATGTCTATTGTTCCATGTATCTTTCTGAGGACTAAACAAAAATAATTTCTTGTTCTTATGTTAAACAATACCATAAACATGTATACTTTCCTGTCACAATATTAAACATTTCTTGGACCAAACACACTTGTTTTCATCTTTGTTCTAAACAATAGTGAGATGAAGAATATTTTCCTACTTTTGCTGAATGATCTGGAGAACAAGCCAAAATAACAACTGTTTGTTATAGAAAATAACTGCTCCTGGGGAAAAAAAAAGACTGAATGGTCTAAAATTTTTTACTTATTAAAACCAAGAGTTTACTTATCAAGATCACTGGAGGGAACAGCTAACCATGGAGAAGGGTGGGCTTCATAGCAATCAATGTGCGAATCTTGGCAGACCACTTCCCTACTGATAGTTCTCCTAGAAGAAAACATAAAGAAAAGCCTTCTTGACATTGGTCTTGTCAATGACTATTTGGATTTGACACCTAAAGCACAAACAACAAAACCGAAAAAGTGTGGTGACTAAATACAACTAAAAGCTTCTGCAAAACAGAAGAAAAGAGAACCTATGGAATGAAAGAAAATATTTGCAAACCACATATCTAACAAAGAATTTATTTAAATTTAAATTATTTATATTAAATTATATTTAAATAGATTATATATTTTTAAACATATTTTAAATATATAATATAAACATAAATTATATTTAAATTATACATGGAATTCAAATAACTGAATACCAAAAGAAAATAGTAATAACAACAAGTAATCGGGTTTCAAAATGAGCAGAAGACTTAAATAAAAATTTTCCAAAGAAGGCATACAAGTGGTCGTGAGTTACACAAAAAGGTGCACAACATCACTAATCACCAGGGAAATGCAAATCAAAACCAGAACGAGATATCACTGCACACCTGTTAGAACGGCTATAATAAAGAAGGCGAGATAAAAAGTATTGATGAGAATGTGAAGAAGAGGGAATATTTGTATGCTGTTAGTGTGAAAGTAAACTAGTACAGACACTATTGAAAGCAATGTGAAGGTTTCTCCAGAAATTAAAAATACAATTATCATATTATCCAGAAATCCTATTTCTGGAGCATTGATCCGAATTTTTTAAATTGCTATTTTGAAGAGATAGGTGCACCCCCATGTTCATTACAAAAATATTTACAATAGCCAAGACATAGAAAAAACCTAAGTACTGTTGATGAATAAATAGAATAAATAAATAAATAAATAAATAAATAAATATATATATATATGTATATGTGTATATATATATATACACATACACACACATATGTATATATATATATACACACACACATACAAATACGCATATATGTATAATTTAGTCATAAAAAGAAAAGTTCTGCTATTTAAGACAACATAAACAAAACTTGAGTATATTAAATTAGTAAAATAAGTTAAGGAAAGATAAATACATTCTGGGAAACATGGCAGAGTTGGTGGAGAGACATCCTCAGATCTCTCCGCTTGAAACAACAATAAGCTGAACATCTAAAAGTCAACAAAAAGCACCTAAACAGCACATGAGCATGTCTGAGTGTGGCATCTGCGAATAAGAGTTACCATAGGTTAGAACCTCAGGTGTCAGGCGGTGGACTGGAAGAAAGAAAAAAGCTGCCTCTCACAGCCACTGGAACTTCCTGCGGATGGAGGGGGTGGGGAGAAGGCGCGGTGACTTCCCTGAACAGGCCTGCCTGGAAGTTCTGTGAGTTCTACACAGCCGACAACAGGGCCCAGTCATCAAGGCAGAAAGCAGAGAAGAGGGCTGCAGAGGAACAACGGTTGATTTTTACTGGCCCCAGCTGCAAAACTGAGGCTGAGCCACAGCACCCAACCCCCAACCCAGAAGGCCACACTCCCGATACCCACTGAGACCGATCACCGCGAAGGCCGGGGGAATCTGAACAAACGCTGATGAGATTGTCACTGACACTGAGAGGGACTGAAACCAAGGGTAGCGAGCATGATTAAATATCTACAAGAAAATTAAAAAGGCATTATTTAGGCTTTAGATAAAGCAGGGATCCAAGAGGTTTAAATGCCACCTGCTGGAAGCCAAAAGAAGAGCGCCTTCTTTGCAGCAGGCTAACGAGAGACCTTTATATAAGAAATCTTTCTGAGAAAAAAAAGCAGAATACACTTCCATTAATGCCAAGGCAGATAAACAGTCCATTCAACACCATGAACAACCAACATGACAAGGCATCTCAGAAAGAAAGAGAAAAAAATACAGAAAATAAGCTTACAGAGATAGACATATGTGACTTAAATGGCCGAGAATTCAGGAGGTACTTCTGAAAAAACTCCGTGAGTTATGAAACAAGTCACATCAACAATTTCAGGAAATGAAAAAAATCTAGATGAGCAGAGCTAGGAAATTGAAACCCTCAAAAAGAACAGAATAGATCTTCTGGAGATAAAAAGCACACTGCAAGAGTTGAAAAATGAAATAGCAAGCTTGGGAAATAGAGTCGACTAAATGGAGGAAAGGATCAGTGGTATCAAAGACAGAAATCTAGAAATAAATCAGAAGGAAGGAGAGAGAAACCAAAGAATGAAAAATAATAAAAGAGAAATACAAGAAGAACAAACTGATACCATCAGGAAAGGACACATAAGAATAATGGGCATTATCGAAGGCGAGGAAAAGGAGCAGGGACTAGAAAGCATTTTCAGACAAATAGCGGATGAGAATCTCCCATATCTAAGGAATGAACGGGAGCTTGGAATTCAGGAAGTCAACAGAACACTCAATTATCTCAACCCAGATAGGCCTTCACCAAGACACATTGTATAAAAATGATCAAAAATCAACGACAAAGACAATTCTCAGGGCAGCCTGGGAAAAGAAAATGGTAACCTATAAAGGAAAATCCATTAGATTATCATCGGACTTCTCAGCACAGACCT
>PVKZ01009041.1:0-12696 GCA_004027375.1 Macroglossus sobrinus
CTTTCTTTCTTTCTTTCTTTCTATTTCCCCCTTTCTTTCTTTTTTCTTTATTTGTTGTTAAACTATCCTTTATGAAACATTAGTGTCAGAGATCACATTTGCTAGCCTGTATAGGGTGTCGCCATGCTCTGGGCATGGTGCTAAAAGCTCTGCACTGTGTGTCTCATTTAATCACCCCAAGAACCAAGAGATGCTATCATTAGACCGACTTTACTTCCAAAGAGACTCAGACGTAGAGATGGAGTTGGCGCCTGTCACGCGGGAGCGAGTCTTGGAGTCAGGGCCCCGGGCACAAGCAGCCTGATTTCACTGCATGCCCTTGGCCTTCGTGCCAGCCTGCCATCAAAGAGTAAACGCAGTTTATAAATTTTTATGTTCTTATCATGCAGAATAAAAGTCTGGTGCCCTAGGTTGGGGCCTCATCCTTCTGTAAGACACTCATACTGGTCTCGAGAGCTGGCAGCCCAGAGGCCACCAAGGCAGCCCGCCCAATCCCTCTGACAGGTGCCGAGTCACCTAACGTCACCCAGCAGGGCAGCCGCAGAATTAGACCAAGAGAGGCCCTGGCCTGGCAAATGTTTAGCATGTGTGAGATGTGAAAATTTGGGCATTTCCTTTGATCTGGAAAGTGGTGGACCGAAGGAAAGGCAGCCTCTGGAAATAAATTCAGAAAATGATTCTTCTACCCTACATTCCTGCAGGGACACCCCGGATTGACAGGTGATTCTGCACAGTTCCAAGAAGGCCTGTACATTCCTGAGCAGAATTTCCAGGCCCAGCTCCCACGGGGTGCTGCCGCTCCGACAACCAAGGAGAATCTGGGAGCATGTGCTCCCCCCATCTCTCTGCAGGTACCTCCTCCCACTCAAGGAGCCGCCTCCCAGCAGCTTGTCTCCATGGTGAGGGTGCTATGGTTTCCATGGCAACAGCAAGGCCGAGCTTGTTTCCTTGGTGACGATGAGGAAGGTGAGGCAGTCCAGCTCAGAGGATCTGTCCCCCTACCTCAGCATCCACCCTGCAAAGGCCACATCCTGGGCTTCCTGGATCAGGGCTTTGTGTGACAATAATGACAGTTTTACAAATAAAAGACTCTGGCCAGGTCAGCGGACCAGGGCTCTGCATGGGCTCTGGGTCCCAACTGGTGTGGTTTGGGTCCATTATTTTACTCATGGGGCTCTCAGTTGCCTCATCTGTAAAATGGGGCTAATAAGAGGATCTATCTCTTATATTTGTGAGGAAATAAATGTGCCAGTCTTAACCATTATTATTAGATGGTGACTTTTATTTTCCTACACTACCAGCTATTATGATTCCAATGCACAGATTGCATTGGCATATTTGCATTCCAGTGCAAATCAAGTCGGATTTAATAACCCATTTAGAGAGAGAGGGGAGGTGGAGCCCAAGGGCCATGCGTGACTCTGCCTGGTCCCAGCATTGTTGGAGGCCACAGTGGAGCAAGAAGCCGGACACTGGGACTTGACGTCCAGCCCTATCTCCGCCACCCCGCCCTCCGCACAGCAGACCCCAGCCCGGGCCTGTCCTTGCTTTCCTGTCACCATCAGGAACCCGAAGAGCAAAGCCTCCAGGCCCTCCTCCTTCCCCGTGTCGGTACCAGAAGCCTGGACCGGGTGAACACTAGCGTCTAGAGGATCGTCAGAGCAACTAATGAGCACAAAACAGAAGTAGTGAGTTCATTCCGGAAAATCTTCCCAAGCCCCAGATTAGACCGAAGCCTGGGCCGCCTGCCGCGGATGGAACCCTCGCCCTTTCATCGCATGGTTTGGCATTGGGAGCCCCCGATGGCATTCCCGACTCACAGCATTTACTAATTACCAAGGTGTCACTTGTGTGATCTATTCGTTATTCAGACAGCAATACAGCATTCTGGGAACACTACTGGCTTAGAACTAACCAGACCTGGAATCAAACCCTAAATGTCACAGCGCATGAGAGATGTGAGTTAACCAACTTCCTTGAGCATCAGGTTCCTGGTCTGGAAGAGGCATGTAATGATGCCTCCTGGCAAATGTGTCACGAAGTTTAAGGAGGAAATGTACAAGACGCCTGGCGTGTGCATGGCCTCCGACCACCGATAGCCTCTGTTTGTAAACGCAGACGGTCTCAGCCACACTTCACGGTGGGTTAGATTTTCACCTTCCTGGTTAGTCCTGCGCTGGGGCGTAGGCGCCACGGAGGCAAGGCTGCACCTCGCAGCCTCCCGCCCCAAGGCGAGCTCAGGAAAGACGTGGGGACGTCGTTGGCACAGACTCTCGTCACCTCACACGCGCTGCAGGGGACACAGGGCTCGGCCACGTCAGCCTCCACCTGCTCCGTCAGATCACAGGGTGAGCTGCCCAGCGAAAGTCTGTCACGGCGTGCTCTCCAAGGCTGGCCGGGAGTGCCCGATTTGGGGGCTGTGAATCACATCCGCCTGGCAGCCGTGTTGGACTACGTGGTCCTCCCTGGTCTCCATGCGTAAGGGCATCAGAAGTTATTATCTGACTAAAACCCACCAATAAAATTATATCTCCCAGGAATGTAGGACTGAGTCCAAGAAAGAGTTCAGTTAGTATCTTGATGATCCAATAAAGCCTGGAATGGATACTTGGCTATTTGCCACCACGAGGCATTTGATCTGGAGAAAGGCACACACACACACACACATGCACGCCCACATGCAGAAGCACACTCGTGCACACAGGAACATGCATGCACACGCAAACGTGCACACGCGTGCACACACTGATGCACAGATGCAGAATTCAGGGACAGAGGTCGCAGGTCATGGCAGCATCCCTGATCTCAGGTTGGGTGAAACACCTTAAAATAAATGTTTCTGTTCTGCCTTCTGCGCTTCTGTTGTTACACTAGGTCAAGTTTATTTTTATTACTTGCAGCCAAAGAATCCTACGTGATGTCCTCCCCTTCGGTGGGGGACGGTGTGGACCGCAAGGTGACTGCTGTGATGCCCTTGAAGGAGCTCAGTTAACGGAGGTTCTGCTGCTCAGACTAAAGTAACTCCCGCCCTCTGAGCAAAAGGACCTGGAACTTTTTTCCTCTCAGATCCTCCTCAACATAGAGACCCCCGCAAAGGCAGGGGGACACCAGTGTCTGAGAGCCTGGGCAACTGCATTTACTTCGTCCCTGTCTCCAGATGCCTGATGAGCTCACACGCCCTTCTGGGGGCAGAAGAGACGCAGAAAGCCAGAGATGAGATGCAGCCACACACAGCCGGGCGCGTTAGGGTTTCTGACTAAGTTAGTTCTGTGGGGAGCAGTGGGGAGCAGTGGGGAGCAGTGGGCAATGCTCCCCTCTGTGCGGGAAGCCGTCCAGGGACAGCCACCCAAGTCCACAGAAAGGTCTCAGGTCTCGGAGGCACTGCAGGAAACCGGGCGCCCCCACTAGCCCCCCCGGACTGAGAATTCAGGAGCACCTGAGGAGACACCCAGTATGGAGGCACGCCCGGAAGCTGGAGATGTGTAGTCGTGTTGCTGGGAGAAGACGTCCCTCCAGGATGCAGGGACACTCTTCCAGGCTCTGACGGGGGAGGTGGGCGGGCGCTGGTGGCAGCTGGGCCACCCAGGAAGCTGGCTCCAAACACAGTGATGGACAGGATGTTTATCAAGCATTGTCACTGAACCGTCGTGCTTGGGCAGAGGGAGAAGGCAAGGCCCAGTGACAGCTTTGCCGACCCCAGAGGGAGCCCAGGGTCCACAGCGACCTTCACAGTCCCCCTTTAGAGCTCTCCCATCAGAGGCAGCCGCCCCCGGAGGGACCAGTCAGCTCTGTGCCGCTGAGACAAACCCCGACAGGGCTGACAGCTGACGCTGTCTGGTGATGGCACTCCCAGCAGCTGAGGAAGCAAGTCCTGGAGGGGAGAGGGATCGGGGTGGCACCTCAAGTGTCCATAAAAGTATCCCCGCCCCCTGCAGAAGGCAGAACAGAAACTAACCAGAGGAAGCTACCACAGGCCAAGGTCTAGCACGGAGGGCTTTGCCGGGGCTCGGCTGTGCGTCCTTTGAACCCACAGTTATGAGGCTCCTGCGTATGCCAGCCTCTTGCCAACCCTTGATGAATCCCGTCCCTGTTCTCACGGAGCACGCAGCCCGGCGTTGCAAACACAGGAACAGTGTCTGACTCACCCCTGTGCGAGAGGCATCAGGCGTAGGGTTCAACTGATCTAAGAAATAAAATGTTAACAAGTAGCATTATCCTCAAAATTGGCTAAGCAACGCTGAAAAAAAAAAAAAAAAGATGCTGGTTTAGGAATCAGAAGATCTGGATTTGAACCAGGCTCTGCTGGCTGTGTGAGCTTGGTATAGTCTCTAAGCCTCTCTGAGCTAACTCTGAAAATGGCAGTCATAGCACCTGCTTCACGGGGTTGGTGAGAGATTAAAAAGCTAACGTAGCCGGTTGGCACCACCCGTGACAAATATAGGGATGCACAGAAGGTTAGCTGGTTGGCTTTCTCTCTCTGATAAACACTCAGCTGCTATGGATATTATAAAAGTTATTGTTCCACCCAGAAGAGCCATAAACTCTACTTTTTTATGGCCTAATAAAGCCAGATGCCAGGCAGAGAACCACAGAGTCAACGTCCAGTCCTGAAACCTTTGGAACACGCTGGACGCTCAGCATCTGACGACGTCCATTACCTTTGGTCTAGGGCTGGCGAAGACTCACGTGTGGTTTTTAGAGCTCAAGTTCAAATCTGGCCAGACCTATTGGGACTCAGTCACCCTAAGTGACGCCAGCCAGACAGCATCCTTGTGAAATCAGGGAAACACCTATCACCAGCCATCCCAACACACACACACACACACACACACACACAGAGTCTTACAATAGGCAGGTTTTCACAGAGAGCCATCTGCAAAACCAGCAGAGGCTCAGATAAAAAAAAAAAAAATCCCTGATCTCGAGGGTGAGACAGAACCATCCGTGGCTCAGATAATTGGGAGAACTGAAATCATCTTTGCCACCCAAGTTTGCAGAGAGTGAGAGGCGGCAGAATATTTTTATTCTGTGACCTAAAATGCTGTGTCATAAACAGAACGGTGGCAAGATCTCACGTCTGACAGCCGTATTTTTTCCTCCAATTTTTTAAATTGTGACAAAATACATAGAAAAGTTATCGTCTTAACCGGTTTTAAGTGTCCAGGTCGGAGGTCTCAAATACATTCATAAGGTTGTGCATCCATCACCTCCATCCATCTCCAGATTCTTTTCATCTCGTAGAACGAAAACCCTACACCCACTAAACACTGACTCTCCATCCTCCAGTCTCCCAGCCCCTGGCAATCACTTGTAACAGTTTTATTTTGCAGCTGAGGAAACGGAAGCCCGGGGAGGGTCAGCAGCTTGTGGAAGGTGCACAGGCCGTCGGTGGCTGGTTGAAGACCCACCCGCATCTCAGAAGTCCTGGCTCATTGCACTGCTCTGAACTTTCTGTCCATTGTGGGGTTAAAGTACAGGGTGTGGCTCAGTACTCCTGAGCAGTGCCAGCCCTGACTGCACCCACATGTCCTAACCCACCACCCCATGTCATCGCTGGTATTTTTTTACTGCTTAGTGAAGAGAGATGGGGATGGAGGATTAAAAGTGAACAGCAGAACAGATGCTATCTTAGTTCCCCAGGGCTGCCGTGAGCAAGTACCAGAGACTGACTGTCTTAAAAGACAAATATAACTTCTCGCAGTTCTGAGACTGGAAATCCACGGTCAAGGTGTGGGCAGGGCTGGTCCCTGCTCCGAGCTGTGAGGGAGAACCCGCTCCAGGCACCTCTCCTGTCTTCATCGTCACATGGCGTCCTCCCTGGCTGGCTGGTTCCAAGTTTCCCCCCTTTTATAAAGACACCGGGCATGTTAGATCAGGGACCCACCTAGCCTAGAATGGCCTGTTTCTGAGTGAGGTCGCATTCTGAGGCACTAGAAGGTAAGGACTGCAGCACATGAATGGGGGAGGGGGTGTTTAACCCACAGCAGAGGCCCTCTGCTTTACGAACTGGTCCAGAGCGACAAATAGACCCACGAGTTGGTGAACTCGGACATAGTCGCGTGTACATGTAGCAACTCGACATGTGACATTGTGGATCAATAAGAAAAGGATGGTCTAGTCAATGAATAACCCAAATAACTCAGCAATTCCACTCCCGGGTGTGCACACTCAGCTCTGGTTAGTACACGTGACGGAGTTTTGTATGAGAATATTAATCGCAGCATTGTTTATAACATGAAAACTATCCACAGGAGAATGAGGATGTAGGTGGTTGCTATGGGCTGAGCTGTGACTCCCAAAATTCATATGTTCAAGTCCTAACGCCCAGGACCTGGAATGAGATTGTGTTTGAAGATAGAGTCTTTGAAGAGGTGACGAAGTTAAAATGAGGTATTGATGGTGAACCCTGACCCAATATGACTGACTTCCTTGGAAGAAGAAAAGATTAGAACGTAGGCAGGCACAGAAGGAAGCCATCGATCCCCATAGGAAGGGGACATTTGGACAAAGAGACACCAGGGATGCTCACGCACAGAGAGGAGAAAACACAGGGAGAAGATGGTCATCCACAAACTGAGAAATCCGTCCGGCCGCCATCTTGACCTTGAACTTCTAGCCTCCAGCACTGTAAGAGAGTCACGTCCGTTGTTTCAGCCTCCCAGTCTGTCGTCCTTGGCCGTGGCAGGGCTCGCTAGCTAAAGCAGCGGTAAAAGTACAAATCCATGCACAGGAGTAATAAGCACCACATTCAAAATAGTGATTATTTCCACGAGGAAGGATGGGGGATATGATCAACAAGGGGTTCTCAGAAGGCTCGGACTATAGTTTATTTTCTAAAGCTGTGTGCTGGGTACCTGGATGCTGGTTACAGTATTCTCTCTCTTTTTTATTCAAATGCTCAAGAATTGGTGAGTGTGACTGCCTGGAAATGAGGTACTAAATATCTCAGAAACAGGGGCTCTAACTATAACTCACTCAGGGCACACAGGGGCTCTAACTATAACTCACTGTGTGACCCTGGGCCAGGCATTTCTGCTCCTGAGCCTCAGTTTCTCCAGCTGTAAAGTTAGAAGAATGAACTAATTCAATGTTTTCCAAAGTGAGTTCCATGAGACACTGATTCTGTAAGTTATACACGTATATTCTGCCTCCCAAAAGGGTTACCTGGTCAGATAAAGTTAGAATCACATTGTTGTACTGCAGAGATGTACAAGGCTTTTGATCATAGACAGCCAACAGGGGGCTATTGTACACATATAACAGAGTATCCTTGTCAAAGAATAGCAATCGACTTTTTTTTTCTCTTCCCTTAATAAGAGCCGATGTTTCTGAAAGAACATCAGTAATTTTATGCACAGGCTGCTTTGCGTAAATAAACATGTTTACAAAGTGTAAATGAAAGACAAACCCAACAGCAGCTTGCGTGCTAGAGACCTTCCTGAGTGAGGCAAGGAGCCTCCTAAAATGCAAAAGGAAAGATTTGTCTGGACGTGTGTTTGTTAACGTGATTAGAAAAATCTATTATTTTATTTTTTAAGACACTAAGCTAAAAAATGAACTGAGCAGAATGAAACCATCATGAATTAGCCGTGAGTTGAAACAAACTGCACTTTAAAAAAAATCTATCAAGGTTTTTTTTTTTTTTTTAACATTTTACTGTGACGTTTAATACACACACAGAAAAAGGTAAAAAAATTAAACGCATAGCTTAGCCAACATCCGTCGCCCAGGCCAAGGAGAAGAAAGTCGTCAGAACCCGAGATGCCCCTTATCAATAGACTCTAAAGCACGTGTTCTTCTGTGTCTGCTTTGTCCTGCTCGTGAGAATTCAGGGGTTGCTGTGTTCCGTTTTCCTTGTTGCATAGTATTCCACTGAATGCGTATACCACCATTATTTTTACCTGTTCTACTGTTGATGGAATTTCGGGTTGCCTCCAGTTTGGGGGCACTTATGAACAATGTTGCTATGAATATTTACACAGGCCCCTCTCTCTTGATGAGAAAACCTTTCTGGTGGATGTGTGCTTAGGAATAAAATGGGTGCTTGTCAGGTGTAGCTGTTTTCAACTTCAGCGGATAAAGCCAGACCATCTCCAGAGTGATCGCACCTGTTCCAACTCCCACCAGTCGTGGACGAAACCTCTTGTGGCCCTACACCTTTGCCAGCACTTGGTATCTTCAGATTTTTAAACTACTTAGTCTGGTGGGTGTGGTTTTAATTTGCATACGTGTCCCAAATAACCAATGAGGTTGGTCGCCTTTTCGCATGCTTAATGACCAATCAGGTGTCCTACTTTGAAAGATCTGTCCTGTCTTTTGCCAAGTTTCTAATGGTTTGTCTTTTTCTTTTGGATTTGTGGGATTTCTTTCTATATCTTTGGATATTCGTTTCTGGTGTATTCATCTTATTGCTGCTGAAACAAATGACCACGACTAACTTAGTGGCTTTAAACAAGGCATGTTTGTCCTCTCCTTGTCCGGAGGTGAGGAATCCAAAATCAGTTTCACTGGGCGAAAATCGAGCTGTTGGCAGGACGGCTTTTTCTGAAAGGCGCCAAGAGGAGAATCTGTTTCCTTGCCTTTTCCACCTTCCAGAAGTCACCTGCGTTCCTCGGCTCATGGCCTCTCCCTCCGTCACTGTAACGTGCTTCTGTTGTCACCTCTCCTGGTACAGTCTGTGGCTCTCACAGTCCCGCCTCCCTCTCGTAAGGAGTCTTGTGATTCTATGTGGGGCCCGCCCGAATCATCCAACACAGTCTTGCCGTCTCAGGATCCTAAACTCGGTCACCTCTGCAAAGCGATATTTCCCATATGAGGTGACTTATGCATGGGTTCTGGGATGAGGACAAGGACATCTTTGGAGGTCATTATTCTGTCGACTACCCCTGGTCAACAAAGCCAACGAAAACGAAGACTTAAAACATCGAGACACCATTTTTCCACCTTTCAAATGGAGGTTTTTAAAAATAATAATGGTCCCCAGAGCTGGTGAGAACTATGAATTGTTAGACGCTTATACAAAGTCTACTACATTAATACAGCCTCCTCGGAGGCCAATTTGGCAATAGCATTCAGGATCTGGAAAAGGCGTATTTCTTTGGACTTGCTGATTCTACCTCTAGGACTTTAGAATAGTCCCACACTGGTAAAGTCTGCAGCCACCAGCAATCATAGACTTGGAAGCTGTTTAATGGCTGTCTCTTATTATAAGATGATACATCATGCTATGTTGAATGCCAGTCATGAGTTCTAGATAACGGATGCAGGAAAATGTTCCAGAGTTCAATATTGCACCCATCTCCTTGTGTTGGAAACGCGTGATGCCGTAGAACATTGGGGATTCCCACAAGCCCTGCAAGAAGAAAAGCCACGCCATTTTTATAATTATAAGAACACGGAGACGTACGTAGCTTCATCGCACGCATAGGTCCACGTATGTGTGTTTTTTTACAATGTCAGCCATCCGCAGGCCAGGAGTGGGGTCACCGGGTCCTGGTGATGAAGCCACGCTGAGGGCTCCGGTGGTTCCGAGTGTCGGCGAAGCACTGTGGTCCTGAGACCCTCCCTGTACTTGTCCTCAGGGCACAGGGACACGAAAGGCGGAAACGTCTCCCTTGAGCTACGATGCTCCCGGGGACCTCTGCCTTTTTGGAAATGCCCGACAAGCGCCATCTGTTTGAACAGCCTCGGTGGGTCTTGGGGGACACCGGGTGGAAGCCATGGCCCACTCCGTCCCCCGGTGTCTGAGTGACGGGGACACTCAGAGGAAGTTTTGGGAGGAAGTTTCCTTCATCGCAGGAAAATGTCAGGCTCTGGCAAATCGACCTCTATGCATTCTTTTGTCGTAAAAAGAAAACTACATCCCCCTCCCCCGTAGGCCAGTATTGTGTCCCTGTCGCTGCTTTGGCTGCCGGGACATTTAAGACCCAAACCCAGGACACCTTTATGGTGATCAGCCTTTAGAATCGGGGGCTCCGAAAGGTCAGGAGCACAATAAGAAGAATCAGGGTGACATCCTGAGTTTAAAAACAAAGAAACAAACAAACAACTCATTCACTTTTTTCCCGTTGTATGTGTGTGTGTGTGTTTTATTGAGATAGTATTCACATCTAACATTATATTAGGTTAGGTATACAGCATAATGGTTCAATATATGTATATGTCACGAAATGATCACCATATGAAATCTAGTTAACATCCATCACCTAGTTACACATAGTTACACTAATGTTTTCTCTTCCGACAAGACTTTTAAGATCTACCCTCTTGGCAAAGGTCACATGTACAGTACAGTAGGGTCAACTGTTGTCACCAGTATGTTACAGCCAGAGGACGTCGTGCCCTGTCTGCGTGGGCAAGGAGGCTAATCACAATGATGTCGTTTATTAAAAAGCCTGATCGGAACCGAGCACCTTCCACATATTATTTCATTATTTCTCTTCTCGACTAAGTCAAGCCAGGAAGCCGGGGCTCAGAGAAGTAAAATAAATAACTTGCCCAGGTTGCAGGGTCCACAAGCGGCGGAACGAGGTGCTATAGATGAATGTTTGCACGCCCCCAACCCCCCCAAATTCACACATTGAAAACCTGCCCCCCAAGGCGATGGTATCCGGTGGGGCTTTCGGGAGGTGATTACTGGTCATCAGGGTGGAGCCCTCGTGAATGGGATTCGTGCCTTCTTCACAAAAGGGACCGCGGGGAGCTCCCTCACCCACCTGGCCACGGGAAGATGCAGTGAGAAGGCAACCCTCTAACCACCGGGACGCGAGCTCCCGCCAGATGCTGAGTCTACTGCCTGATCTTGGACTTCCAGCCTCCGCAGCTGTGACGAGTAAGTGCTGGTTGGTTAAGCCACCCGGTCTGGTGTTCTGTTATCTCGGCCCAGATGGGCTAAGACCCGGAGGCTCGGTCTGCCTCTGAAACCTGTGCTCATTCCACTTTTAAGGAGAAGGAGCGGGCCTGGGGCCAGGCAGTCCCTGCCCTGGACCTATAAGCCCATCCCTCTCCTTCATCAGAGCAATGAGAGGAGAGTTCCAGAAGGCGCAGTGACCATTTTGGGGAAGGGGCTGTTTATCACAGCAATGTCACCACGTGCTGCCATGACAAACACGGCTATTTCGGACACGCTGAGGCTTGAAAGAGCAAAAGGGGGAAGCAAAGTTTAGCCCGGCTCATTTCTGTGACTAGGAGAGTGACAGCCGTAGAACTATCAGAGACTTCAGAGAGTCTTAGGAAGGGAACTGTCTGTGCTTTATCACGCAGCCCAGAAACTCCGGCAGAGGGCTGATCTTGGATGGATTCTGTCTGCTTCAAAGGCAAACTAATAATAAAAACAGTGAGGGTGGGGAGGATTTTAACACATGACACACCAATCCCACGGCCAGCCCCCACATGACGCCCAAGCCTGCGTAAGACCTCTCTGGGTGGCTTCGAGTGCCGAGCATGGTGAATGAAACGGGTCATCGGTGCCGGTAACCTGGCAGCAAAGGATGGGGACGTGCAGTTCTCCAGGGAAGCTGGTGGCCAGGCTCCCCGGAGTGAGTGAGTGTAGCTCTCCACAAGCCAAGGATGCGTTCCTTACCAAATTTTCTCATTTTCTTAAATAAATGTTCTTTTTAAAAAAATCATTCTAAGCTTGGGCAACGTTCGTGCATTTGATGAATAACACTCAACATGTGTCAGATGAGCCTGGGAACACAAGTCAACCTGACAGGGGGGTCAGGGGTGGTCCCTGGATGAGGTGACCTTGCCCTGGACTCTGAAGGGCCAGGAATTCCCCGTGACGCCCTGCCAGCTCTCGGAGCCTCGGTTCTCTGTGACTAAAACCGCATCCATCTAAAGGTTTGTAAAAATATATCCTTTTGAAAGCAAACACCCTACGGAATCCAGCTAGCCATCGTTGGCACCGCAAAGAAATACAGGATTTACGAGCTTCTCCCTGAATGGTCCGAGGAAGTGACGTGGAGGTTAAGGGCAGGACAGGCAGGAAGTGGGAGGTTAAAGGCAAGACAGCCGTCAATCAAGATGGCTGCTTTTCACCCCCTTCTGGGCTTTGGACCCTCACTTACTCCTTTGCAAGTCACGTCCCACCCGTGGTCCCCTCTGAGCCTCCTAACAGCTTTGTGAAGAGACGCCACGAGGCGTGGAACCACGACAAAGGCCTCCGGGTTTCACGGGTTTCTGAGAAAATATTGGACCCGATTTTATTGTTTTTCTTTCTTAACTTCGGTACCATTTTTTTAAAAAATTGTTTTATTGAGATATCATTCACAGACCATAAAATATGCCCCTTTAAAGTGTATAACTCGGGATTGCAGTGCCATCCATCATATCCGTCCCCTTCTCAAATTCCAGCCTGTTTTCACGCCCCGAACCTCAAGTTCCATCCCCATTAGCACTCACTGCCCACTCCCCACTCCCTGGACCATCGTTTTGAAGGAAACAGCCGATTCCACCGAAGATCAGCACGAGGAGGCCCCTGGGTGTCCCGGCGCCCGGGAGGGCGGGCGCTTGGCCCGCAGGCCCACGGGAAGCATCCTTTTCGGTCCACGGCTCCGGCACCGCGGGCGTGTGGTGGGGGCGTCTGGAGCAGGGCTTCCTTTCCGCAGGTGCCTGGGCATCTGTCGCAACGAGACCTGGATTCAGTAGATCTGGGGTGCGGGGTTCTCCATTTCCACCACACTCCTGGGGGGGGGG
>PVKZ01009042.1:0-12741 GCA_004027375.1 Macroglossus sobrinus
AGAGAGAGAGAGAGAGAGAGAGAGAGAGAGAGAGAGAGAGCGAGGGACGCACACGGCTACCCCGGCGCGACAATGAGAGGAGCCGCGGATAATTACGCCTTTGTCTGCTCCCCGCGCGGAGGGGGCCGCGGAGACGCGGGGGGGCACCCCCCCGCCCCCCGCCCCCCCTGGCCGCCCCCCGCGTAGGTGCCGCTGCGCTCTGGCCTGCGAGGTTTCGGGGCGCCACGGAGCTGGCGCGGGGGCAGCTGGGAAGCCAGCGCAGAGCTGGTGGCATGTCCTGGGGGGTGGGGAGGGGGGTGACGAGGACAACGGGGGTGGGCACCGCCGCTGTCCACGGGGTGCATGGACGCCAGCGCCCGTCACGTTAGCTGGGGGAGGGGCGCCCAGCCCAACCGGGGTCCCGACGGGGCGGCCTTCGCAGGTGGTGGGCAGAGGGCAGGCGCTGCCCACCCTGTCCTGAGACTCTACTGAAATCTGCGCACGGGACCCTGTTCCCACTGTCACCCGCTGTCACCCGCGGACGGATGGGGGGTCACTGCGCTTTTTCCCACCAACACCGGCCCCCCAACCCCAGGACACGCGTTTGTCAGAGCTGGGTGGCTGCCGGGGTCAACCCCACTGTCTCTGGGACGCGTGCCCAGCCTGCCCGCCCCCGGGGGGACCCCAGGCGCCTCGGCCTCCTGCAGCCCTTGCGCTGGGAGCCGTCACCGGAGCAGGGACCCTGACGGGCCCGGCAGCCGGTGGCGCGGGTGGCAGCAGGTGGCACAGGCCGTGCAGGTGGCGCAGGTGGCGCGGGTGGCGCAGGCCAGAGCGTGAGGCGGGGCCGGGCCGCGTCCGGACCCCGTACCTAACATACGCTTACCCCCGGCTTACCCCACGCGGACAAAACGGGGCGCACACGCTCGCGGGGTGGGCGGGCACCCACTGGCATTGCGCACCCTAAGTCGTCAGGAGAGTGTTTTGCACAAAGTCGGGGAGGTGGCGACAGTGACCTCGCCACCGCTGTCCCGTGTGCCGCGCGCCTCAGGCTGCCAGGCGCGCGGGGAGGGGGCGGGGCTGGGGTCTCCCAGGCGCGGTGCTTCCTGGGTATCTGTCCTTACGTGATGGCCTCGGCCTCTTCGGGGTCTCGGTTCCCTCCTCCGTGCAGCGGGGACAAGCTGCCTTGCCCTCCCTCACGAGGACAAAACGAGATGCTAGGCTAGGCGGGGAAGCACGCTGCCTTGTGCCAAGACGGGAATGAAGGCCTGAGCGAGTCGCAAGGAAGGCGGGTGTCACCCTGTCCCCTAAATGAACGGTGGCCATTTCCTTTTCTTTCCCGGCGCCCGTGGACGCCGGGGTCTGCCTCCCCGCCGGCTCTCGTGTGTAACTGGGAGACTCCGGCGGGCCCGAGGAGGTCCTGGGCGGGGGGGACCAGCGGCGATGCAGACAGTGGGGGACGGGGCCTGAGACCCAGCGGGAGCCCAGACAGACGGGAAGCTCCCCACGCTCCAGGGCAGGAACCCGAGAGCCGCCGTCCCCTTCTGAGTAGTTTCAGAGAAAACCAGAACACGCTGTCACTCAGCTGTAGCCCCAAACGGAGGACACGAGGTTGACGGGGACAGCAGAGGTCTAACGGGGTGGGGGCCAGTGGCGGCTGCTCCCCACGGCTCTGCCTCCAGCAGCCACCAGCGTGGGTCGTCTCCTGGGCCATGCGTGACCGGAGCTGCCCCTGGCGGACAGCGGAGAGCAGCTCTGGACACACTGTGGTCCCCTCGAGGGTGCTGTCACGTCGCTGTGACCAGTGACGTCATCAGGGGAGTGGGGGGCTCTCAGGCTCCGGCTTTGGGGGGGGTCTGGAGCTCGGCCGCCCGCACCCGTTCCCGAGTTTGGTCCGGGACTCACAAGGCGTCCAGCGCAGCGAGTGGCCTGGGGGAGGCCAGCCCCGTCCTGAGCTCCAGCCCACCCTTCCACAACGCGAGCACGTGTGACCCTCGGCCTCCACATGTGCTGACCCCCGCGCCTGCACCCCAGTCCTGGGACGAGAAGGGATGGGAGGAGAGAGGGCCTTAGCGACCAGAGGCGCCGTGGAGACGGAGCAGACGGGGCCTGCCTGACGGACAGGGCCGGGGTGGACACAGGCAGCGGACGAGGCTGGAGGGAGGTCCAGGCTGGCTCAGGAGGAGCCCTCAGCTGGCGTCAAACCGTCACGACGGCGTTCTAAGCGGAGTTGTCCTCCCTGTCTCCACGGGCTCAGCACAGTCTGAAACGCCCATCATTGGCTGGAAGCCCCCTGATCCGACCAGGTCAGGACACGGTGGCCGGGGGCGGGAGCGGGGGGGGGCTCTCCCAGTGCGCTCGGCCCCGACTGTGACAGCTCCGGGATTCCGTGGGCCTGCCGTCGCCAGCACGTGAGTGACCGGCCGAGGCCACGAACGCCAGACGTGCTTCGCTCCCGGCTGACGCCCTGCGGGCTGCGGGCTCTGCCGAGGCGGGTCGGCCCGCACGCAGTGACGTGCGGGGGGAGGCTGGGGTGCGGGCCAGGGGCGAGCCTTCTAGGGCCCCCAGCTCTCTCCTCCCTCCTCAGAGGCACCAGCAAGTGGCCCCCTCGAGTTCCTCCTCCGAGCGGCCGCGGGCCCGGGGAACCAGTTGGCTGAAAGGGGCCCGCCCCTTAGTTCTACTCCTCCCGTATCAGACTCCCGCTTCTCACAGTGTGGGCCCAACGGGAGGTGACACTGTTAGCTGTTCCTCCTGCGCTGTCTTTTCTTTCCCCCTCGCTGAGCGTAAACATATCATTACACAGTTACACGCCACTATATTTAGAGCTGATTTTTAGCTATCTCCCAAATCAGGCAGGGAAGCCGGGCCGTTCGTTCTACCTGGCGACGGTGGGCCTGGCTGTGGGGGAAGGGCCCCCTTCGGTGGGGCGAGGAGGGTGAGGGTGGGGGCTGCACTGCTGACCCTTGAGTCACCCCGGGGTCCCTAGGAGACCCAGGCTGACCACGCTGCCAGGGGCGGGGCTGGCTCGCCACCCCCGGGCTCCCCGACAATCTCCCGTTTCGGCGCAGGCTTCAGCTCCATCACGTTGCATCCACGGAGAGGACGTCGCGGGCGTCTTTAGTGTCCATCCCAGAGAGCGCACGCATCGAGAAACGCAATTTAGAGTAGCCTGAGATGCCGGAGACAGGTCACACACGTTTGGAAAGTGTGTGTACCCCCCTGGGAACCTGGCGGTGGAGGCGGTGGGGGCCCCCCACGCTAGAGGACCCTGCCTGCCTGTCCCTCCCCGAATATCCTGTCCCATTTTGCTAAAAAGTCTTCCACCGTCGATAATACCCGTGACCACCGGTAAAACTGACAGCACCCCGAGCGGACGCGCCCACAACCCACGGCAGCGTGGTCGTCCTCAGCGTGCCCACGGGCAGGATCTGTGGCCTGTACCACGGTAGCGTGTGTGAAGAGCCGGGCTGTTCTCTCCATCTCCCGACCTGAGAGACAGACATGGAGACCTCGAGACTGGCGGAGAGTAAGAAGCAGATCTCGTGCGTGATTCCTCCCCAGCCTTGCGTTCCTTACACCAGACAGCACGTGCCTGTGCGAGAAGGGAGCGGTGGCCGTTTGAGGAGGCTGAGCACAGGGAGAGGGAGGGGGCTGGCCAGGCAGTGCTGACAGCGGGTGGCTGTAGCTGGTCACCTCTTCCAGTCATAGCCATATACATCGTGCATCATCGGTCCTCTGCCAGCTTTGTCACGGGATCTCTTGTTGCTCACGGTCTGACCATTTGTTCATTTTCTGCTTTGCGATCCCACGTGGCTTCTCGGCCCCTCGCTGCAGCAGTGACGCGATATTCCTGTGAGTGTCCACCAGCCCAAAGGACCCGCGCGGCTCTGCTCACCGCGAGCATTCGGGACGTGTCAACGAGTAACGGGTTTATTTGTGTGTTTGTTTTGTCCGTCAGTCTGTCCACCATCCTGATCATGAGATGTGAGGGCATAAGGAGAGAGATACGAGTCACGTCAATCTCTAGACTTTCTCATTTACATGCGGCGTGTGTGTGTCTGTCTGTCAGTAGACTTCACAGAGATGTTGGACAGGCCAGAGAGAGGCCCGTTCTCAGTGACGGTCAGTGGTGCTGAGCACAGCGTCTTAGCAGATGACAGACAATGGGGGTGGATGACGGATGGGTAATACTGATTACATGTCAAGCCCCGACCAGGAAAACAGGGTGGACAAGGCAGACATCGCCCTTGCTCCGATGGACCTCAGATTTCTGGGTGTGAGACCACCAGTGACAAACCACCAGTCCCACAAATTGCTAACTATAACTTCACGTGATAAAAGAGGATGCATAGAAATATGCCACGGGAATAGTTCGTTATTTCTAACGTTAATTAATAATCATTTGTGTCACTGCTGCCTTTATTCTTTTAATATTTTGTTCAGTGCATATTCTCGCCGAGAATTCAGGCCATTCATCGACAGGAAATCATAAAATAAGGGAATTCATGATATGGTAGGGGCTTCAGTGGGCGACTCAAAGAATCTATTCACTTATTAAGAATAGGGCACTCATATCTTACTACTGAGTTTTGCTAAATCACTTAGGGTGTCTTTATTTAAATATTTAGCCATCACGTAGAAATCAATATTGGGCCTGTCTTTGCATAATGCTTAGTGTGACGTTATATTCCACAAGAGGTTATAGATTGAGGCATAACCCATCATAAAGAATATGCTAAGAAAAGAAATATGAAAATACCCTCTCGACTCGAATTCGAACATGGCTGGCACTCGATCGCTTCAAGGTGCATTGTAAATGTTTGGTTTCTGAATGTTTGCTGTTGTGTAGAAATCATTGTCCACTATGTCAGGGGTCCCCAAGCTATGGGCCACAGGCCAGTATCCATGGCCTGATAGGAACCAGGCTGCACAGTGGGAGGTGAGCGGTGGGCCAGCGAGAGAAGCAGCCGCTTCCCAGCGCGGGCATCACCCCCTCAGCTCTGCTCAGAGCATCAGGCCTTAGATGCTCGTAGGAGCCCCGGTCCCCGGTGCCACAGAGCTTGGGGACCGCTGCTCTACGTGTTTGACGCTAAGACTCAGGTGGCGGGCTCCTGAATGGCTCTGACGCGAGTCATTCTTCTAAGGCCAGAAGCGTCACCGTGACGGTCCCTTGGGGGGTGGCTTCCGTGGGGAGGTGGCATGTCCGCAATATTTCCGTGAGAACGAAGGATGCCGGCGAGGTGCCACCCATCCAGAAACGCTCCGTCCTTCTGTGCCCCAGAACGTCCTTTCTGGCAAGTGTCCCTGGAGTTCCAGGAAAGACCGTGTGGCACGGAGGGTCACGGGGTTATGAGGGCTGGTGCCTGACGTTCCTCCAGAGGGAGGTGACCCCGGCTGGTAGTGCCCTCCCCGCAAACGCTGCCCTGCCCAGGTGCAGTACCCCCGTCGCCCTCGCCTCGCCCTCTGCTGTCCCCCCCCCGCCCCCGCGTGCTGGGGGGCCCCTCGGCCTCGTGCGCCCCAGTGCTACCGGAGGGGCCCGGCGTGCGCGTGGCTCCTCGTCACGGTGGAGGGACGCCGGTTCCCCGTTCCGCATCGTCCGTCTCCCAGGACGGGCGCTGGATTCAGCCCCCAGAGGCTGCAGCATCAGCTTCTCGAGACATAATGTGTCCCCCAGCGGGGGGGCCCTGTTTGCTTTGACTGACATGCCAGTGACTCAGGGATGCGTTTTTCTGTTTTTTCCTTTGTTTTTCTCCCCCGAGTTTAAAAGCGTAAAGTACCGTGGCTATCACCTTTCCCGGCCACGCCGTAGCTGTGGCTTCCGCACCAGCTCTTGCCCACGTGATAATGGAACCCCGCAATAATATTAGGGTGCGTGGACGATCTATGGCCAATTTAGTCCCTCGAGCAGGCTCCCGGTCTCGGGGTCAGGGCCGCCGTGGGAGACGGCTCTGCCAAGCGCATGCTCCGGCACCCGCTGGACTGATCCAGAGCTGTGGGCGCACGCGTCGGGGTGCAGCGGGGGGTGGGGGAGCCATGGATTGTTGGTTTTCGGTATAACAACCGACTTGATGGCCTTTCACTTATTTTTCAAAGGGAATTTGGATACTGTGCTCTCAAAATGTCCCCCTTCGTATGACAGAAAGCCGTTCTTGACTCCACTGGGCCGATTCTTGGTCTGTTTTGACAAATGATTAGAAAGATTGTTTGTCTATTTGCCTTAGATAAGTTAAGAGGCAGAAGGCTTCATATTTTTTTTTTAACTTGGGGCTTAAACCCCATCAGGCGCATGAGTTAAGCCCTAGGATTTTGCTTCTTGCGGGGAGCGTGGGGCAGCCAATGGGAAGCTGCTTACGTGAGCATCAGGCTTGGGCGCAGGCACACCTGGGCCTGTGACGTGGCCAGCACCGCCCAGCCAGACACAGAAGCGGCCACACAGTCCTCAGGCCGCAGCCGTCCAGCACAGCCCCCATGCAGGACAACGCCGAGGTCGCAGGTGTCCAGTCTTCAGGGTCAGCATCCGGATTCTCTGAAATTCTCACCCAGGGTGCATTAGGTCGACAGAGAATGAGAGAGCGTTGGGGCAGGGCAGGACTTCCTGTGTGAAAACCAGCAGCTCCCGTTCGCGGACCCCATCCGGATTCCCCGATAGCTGTGGGACATCCATCCCGTCATCTGCTCTGTAAGGACCGCCACGTTGAACCTCTGTCCCACCTGCGGGGGCAAAGGACACAGGTGTGCCCGCCTCTCGGGAAGCACGCGATCCGAGGCAGGAGCCACACAGGTGACTGGAATGAAGCGTGATGCGTGGTGTGTCCGTGGCGTCCAGGATGGGCAGCTTCCCGTGGTTTGGGGGCCGAGCCGAAGCCCGAATAACGGAGAAGTCACGTTGAGAGGCACCGTGGCCAAGGGGGGCTGCGTGGGGCTCCTGGGGACCCCTCCAGCAGCACGGCTTCCTCAGCGGCAGGTAGAGCTGAGCTAAGCCGGGAGGGAGGGGCTCGTGGCTTCCCTAAGGAACCGTGTTTTCATGCCCCCGCTCTCTCCTGCATCCGAGGGCAGAATGGGAGCTGGAGGGAAGGGCTGACTGCTGGGACGGGGACTCTGGCCCGAGAAACCCCAGGGAGGGGGCTCCTTCCTGCTGCCCCAGCCCCCTTGACCGTTCCCTTCACCCCCTTCACTGTGCGTCAGCCCAGCGGGGACCCCTGGGCCCCGCAGCCGAACCCCCTGCCTTCGTGGTGGGCATCTGTCCCAGCCGCCCATGTGCGTGTGGGGAGACACCCCTCTCATTTTGGGGAGAGGGACGATGCCCCAGTGTTGATGGAGGATTCACTCAGAAATTCGAGGACATTTTTCTCCAAGCAAAATGTCTACCTCTAATTTAACCTTTTTAATCAACGCTTTACCCTTATGGCAGCAGGTACGTCCGTCATCCACGCAAATGGGTCCTGCTTATGTGTTCTAACTGTACACAAACGCGCTGCTCCAAAGTCTTCCTCCAGATGCCCCGGGCTCCTGAACGCGATTCTCATAGCACCCCTGGGGCAGAAGCATGGGGTGGGGGCCCAGGGGTGGCCGAGGACTGAGGGCGGAACCCCTGAAAGAAAAGCTGCCCCCCCAAACTGTTCTTACGACAAGCAGCAGGAGCATGAAGACCCGAGGGGGCACGGCCACCCCCAGGGAAGGGCCGGGGCTCAGCGAGGCTGTCCCTCCGAGCTGCGGGGACACTGGCGGACACTCGAGGACCCCAGCAGGGGCCCAACCACGAGAGCAAACCATGTCGTTTATGACGAGGACAAGAGGAAGGCCGTTGGCATAGTTCTGTGAGAGGACATTGTAGGGCGGCCCGTTCTCACATGGGAGGTTGGCGGTTCCTATTCACAGAGGCTGGGTGGGAGGTGGCGGGGACGGTGTCCTCAGGAGTGGCAGCCGAGGGACAAAGTCGGGTGTCGCGTTTCCGGCCACTGCCGGCATCCGTCAGCTTCACACACAAAGCCGAACCGACTATTTCATTTTCGATTCATAAACTTGTAATAACCGGTTTGGAATGCGCTCCACACCAGTACCGCTCCCCAGCTGTCGGTAACGGTGACTTCCTGTCGTATCGAGTCGCACTGATGCTTCTCTCCTTGGTGACAGTGCTAGCTTTTGTTTATTTAGCAGAAAAACAGCTCAGCCCCTTCCCCCACCTCTTCCTGCATCGATGTGGTCATTTCAAATTTTTTTTTTACAATAATTATCCCAATAAACAAGACTACAGAGTATTCAAGATGGTCAAAATCGGGAAGTCAATCTTTCTCCCTTTCTGACATTTGATCCTGAAAGTAACTTCTGGTACAAGAGTGAGACACTCCTTTATGGAGTAACTTGATTTTGTTGAGGAAAAAAATCAGTTCCATTTAAAATTCCGTTGGAGAAAATTCACTTATTATGGAAAGAAGAAATCTGCTAAACTGCCCCAAAATAACTCAGGCGGTGAACATTCCCCAGCCTGCTGCACTATTGATGCATTCGTTCACTGCTGGGCTCCCATCTGCCAGGGGTACCTGGTTTCACATGGGCTGGTATTTGCTCGCTGAATTAATGAAGAATGCAGGATCTTTAGAGAGAAAAAAAAAAAGACCCCGTTGGATACCATTTTTAACTGGGCTTATCGTGTATATTCGTGGATTCTTCATGTTGCTTTAGGAGTAAAATACAAACTAAAATATGCCAATTAATACAGAACTCTTGGAAGACCCAAATCAATCCGTATTGCCTCACGTGAGATGCTGACTTTTTGAAGATGATTTTTTTTTTCACAAGCTAAAAGAAATCCCAACGGCAGCAAGCTTGAACTAGATGAAGACAAAATTATTCGCTCATCAATCTAAGTCGCCTAAGCTAGTCGCATATTCCTGCGTTCGCTGGACGTGGTTACGAGACAGAGCGAATACAGCGGAATGCTTCTGTCTTTTTTCCGAGCTTTTCCCAGGAAGGTCTCTGCTGAGCCTTTAGGTGCCGTCTTACTCCGCTCAGAGGCCCCCAGCCGAGTCGTGCCGGACCTTGTCTCTGCTGGAACCCGGTGAGAACGGGGCTCTGGCCTCCAGGGGCCTGGAAGTCACACGTGAGCGCTCTGTGGGGGACCTGGGGTTCGTAGCGGCATCCAAAGGGTGGAGCCCACCCCCCAGGTCGTGGGGTCATGGCCAGAGTCGCTCTCGTCCAGCCTGTGTAATGTCCCCAGCACGGTCTGCTCACCCGGAGCGCGGCCCATGACAACGTCCGTGGGGACGGAGCACCTGGGGGTGGCGGCCAGCTGGGGGGACGGGGCGTCTCTAACTGTGTCCCCAGGACTGGTGCCACCGAGCTGGGCCAGGCACGGCCAACGCCCGTCTAGGCTCCTCTGACCCCGAGTGGTGTCTCATCTGTACACAAACTTACATGCCTTTTGGACAGCCCCACGGCTGTGGATAAAGCAATGATTTCAGTGTCCCCACTCTGGGCTGATTGAAATAGACGTAGTTTTGAGGCGCCCCCTGTGGGGACGGTGAGGGGAACATACAACTTCAGGATGGGGGGTGGGGGAGGTGCCCCCAAGTTCCCGGGTCCAGCTTGCAGGTCTCGGGGTGACGTCCCCTCATTGGCCTCCTCCGACAGCGCCGAGCGCCTGACACAGTTCTTACGCTGGGCGTGTTCTGGTGAATAAGAGACCAAGTTGCTTTCCCTGTGGACACACCTCTCCCCAGAGCACCCACCTTCTCCCTGGCCGACCTTCCGTAGAGAGGCAGACAAGCCCCGTGTTTAATTTTCATGTCTAGTTTCAAGCTGTCGGCAGCCACTTAAGACAATTGTTCCAATGGCGTATAAGTGGATATTTTAAGGGAGAATCTCCCCTTTAGGAAAAAAAAAAGCAAAGTCTTGCAAGACAAGGGTTTTTTTCTTCCTTCTGATGTCTGGAGCTATGGCAGCTACCTTGTGACCATGAGAACAAAAGACATGCAATGACAGCAACTCCAGAAGGTGGGAGCCTATGGCTCGTTGTCCCATGGTTCGTCGTGGTTGTCGTTGCGTTTGACGTGACGGGCCTTGACTAACTCTAGACTTAGCGCTGAGTGAGCGAGCAAACCCTCGTAGGTAAGAGGTTCTCAGGAATGATCTCACGCGTATCTGGTTCGCCCTACAGCCTGCTGCACTCATGTGTTTCCTCTACCGAGTATAGTCGTGAAAAGAACCTTAATGCCCAGAGGGGTCTCGAGCCCACGTGACATGACAGTGGACACCGAGGCCCCGAGAGGGGGAAGCCTGAATGAGCAAGCGCACGCGATCTGATGGCAGGTTCCTGACGCCTGGCCCAGTGGGCGTGGCCACTGAGCCCGGTGGGCGTGGCCAGCCGAGGCACTGGCACTGACCTCCTCTTCCTCCCTCGCCCGTCCCCTCCTGCAGGGGCAGCTAGGGACACCCTCCCGTTGTCGATGGACACTGTGGACAGCTGGGTGGGCACCGCAGAGGACGAGGGGCCTGCGGGAATGCGGGGCGCCCACGGTGCCTTCCCCCGGGGGCGTCCACACTGGGGGGGGGGCCTGCAGGGCAGTGGGGTGAGCTGACCACAGACCGCAGATGAAGAGGTGTGCCTTTCTGCTCCGTTAAATGTCACGAGATTAGAAAAAGGATGCTGCGATTTTTAAAACGAGATTCATTGCAAGATACAACAGCGAGGCACCGGGGGCCCGCTCCCCGGTGGGCGTCCGCTCCCCTCATTCTCCTGCCTCTGCCATGTCCCTGTCCCCTTCCCTCCCTCTCCCGGCCCGTCCTGTCCCCAGCGATGGAGCAGAGTCCCGTCCCTGAGCCAGCAGTGCAGGGGGGGATGAAGTCACCCATGGGCCCCAGAGCCCGAGCAGGCGCTGGGAGAGAGTCTGCATAAATACCGACTCTAATTATAACATTAACACGGCCGGGACCGTGGAGCCACAAACAAGCGACATATGGCAGAAGTTGCAGGCCCCAGAAGTGCAAACGAGACATGCTTTCCACAGGAGGGAGCAGGTCGCCTGGGGGCCCCGGGCCGCCCCGCAAGTCCTGCCGCCCGGGTCCCTTCTGAGCTGGGGGTTCACGGAGCAGGGGAGCAGCGGGAACAAGCTTGGGGGAGCAGCCATCTGAGTGAGGGTGGGGTGGCTCTGGAAAGTCTCACTCCTCTGGCTGGTCCACACGCTGTGCGCCGCCGGCCCCTGTGCCCAGTGCTGGGGAAGTGACGGACACCCAGGTGTCCTCTCAGCACGTGGGGGGCACCAGAAAGAGAAGGTAACTCAGCCAGGGTCACCGGTGCTTGGCTAGGTGGGGCCGGGAAGGTCGTGCCACCGGAGGGCCTGGACCGGCCGTCTGCTCAGAATGGGGAGCCCGCAGCGGGCTGCAGGAAGGGCGGCTCCCAGGGCAGCCGCCCTTTCTCCTCTCGGGTCCCATCGGGGTCAGGATCCCGAGCAGGTGGCACCACTGTGAGCTGAGAAGGCGCACCAAGCTCAAAGCCGGAGCCCCTGGCTGCGAGTCCCTCTGTGCCCAGCGAGAGTGCGGCTGTCCCGGGCTTTGCCGTGGTTTGTCCCGGCCTTCACTCTCTCAGCGGGGAAGGGCCCCTCAGCTCCTCCCTAGAGCCTCGTGGACAGCTGGGGGAGCACCTGGCTGGGGGGGCCTGCAGCCCCGGGGGGCCGCGGTGTGGTGTGGTGGGTGGGCACGGGCTGTGGGGGGGAAGGCTGGGGGGCACTGGGGGGCGGTTTTCTCCTCTGGGACTCTCTTCACCTCTTTATCCTGGTTCATTGTCCAAGCCAAGGACCAGCCACACGAGAAGACAGAGTCTGCACTGAAGCAATTAAGTGCCACACTGGGTCTTCCACGACGGGAAACAGTGTTAAAATAGTGCCATTTAAGTCTGGAAAGGTGGATAGAGTTGGGAAGGGAGCACGCACACTGTCCGTATTTTCTGGAAGGCAGGTGCAGTGGGTGTGTACGTATCCTGAGGATTCGCGTGTTTTCACTGTGCGATCCCTCCTCCGGGAACCAGTGACAATGCAGGAGCGATGCCAGCAAGGGTGGGGGCCGGGACGCCATGGTCGTCCCGCCCTGGGGCGCTGGCAGGGAGACGAGGCCGTCCGCGCTCAGAGGGCGACCGCCACTCGGAGCGGGGCTGGCGAGTTGAACTTTGTTTTCAATAACCTGGTGGACATTTGAGAAGTCGCCAAAGGGCGTGTGGCGGCAAAGCCGAGGGCCAGCGCTTTGGGGCCGCGCCCGAGGGCGGTCCGCCACGGTGACACGAGACGTGACCCCTGTTCTCGCCTGTGTGTTTGTCTCAGTTTTCCAGTTTCTCACAAGGAGCCTGTCCTATTGCCGAGCCCTGTAAAAAAACAGCCTGATGGGGGCGCCTGGCAGCAACACCCCAAGGCTGCAGGGCTGGTCTTGGGCGGGGACGGGGACGGGACAGGGGTAGGGGGGGCGCAGAGCGAGGGCCACACCTGCGTCTTCAGAGGCGCCCGCGACACTCGGCCTCTCAGCGGGCAGTCCCTGTGCCCGGCCAGCGTCGGCTCTGCCAACGAGGCCCCTCCATAGCGGGATGCACCCCATCGTCCTCATCTCGTGGACCAGAAAGGGATGTTCCCCGCACTTCACTCCGTCTAGTCACCCGGCTGACTTTCCCGAAACCCAGGGCCACCTCCAGGGCCAGGCACGGTTAGAGGTCCGGCCTCTGCCCGCCTGTCCGTCCCCTCCCCACCCCCTCTCAGCACCGGCCCCTGAACCGAACGCTCCCTG
>PVKZ01009043.1:0-12692 GCA_004027375.1 Macroglossus sobrinus
CTCTCTCTCTCTCTCTCTCTCTCTCTCTCTCTCTCTCTCTCTCTCTCTCTCCTCCCTCCCTCTTTCTTTCTCTGCCTTATTTTTAGGACATGAAACATAGTAAGTCTTCATAAATACCTGTAGGCAGAATGAATAACATCCACTAACATTTGAATCAAAGACTGATGGTTTGTCTGTCCTTGTCTGATAAGAAGACTGTGAGAAACTGTGAGAGAGATATGTGGAGACCGGTGGGAAAGAGGAGGAGAAGAAAGAAGATGGAGAGAGTACACACACACACATGCACTCACATGCACAGTCACACACATAGGTATGCATATAGACATACATATGCACAGAGACATATGTAAAATAACAGAAATAAGTTATACATTCATGTATATACAAACACACGTGTGCACACAGAGACAGGTACATGCACATAGAGACACATATGCACGTGCCCATCTTCACAAGCCACACATATCACATATATATGCACACATAAACACACATGTACATGCACACACATACAAACACTCATATATAGATATATACATATATGCACATACACACAGACACTCATATATATATATATATATGTATATACACACACATTTATAGTTTATTGGCATGTTGACTGCTAAACTCTTTCACGCAGGGTAGAATGAAATGTCTCTGGTGCAGGAACAATGGAATAATAATTGCAGAATCGAAATGGCATGCTTAACACGCTCCTCTTGGGGGTGTTGGCATCTGCATGTTGGAACGAAATACTTTTCCCTTCTTCCCTTCTAGGTTCTTTAGCTGGTCTAAGAATTAAATTGACATTAGACAGATCAACAGGAGAAAAACAAATTTCATATGTACATACAAGAGCCCCATAAAAATATAGGACTCCCAGGCAGCCAGGGAATTGAAGCTCATACAACCAACATGAACTAAGGAGAAGTGGGTAGGAATCTGGGGGTTCAAAGGGGAGGTCGACAATTCACAGGAAGATGGGAAGAACAAACGTTTCACAAACAAATGTTTGTCATGCCTTGCAGGTAAGTCTTTCTTTTGTAAAAATTTGCCTATGGTAATAGCTCTCCTTGGTACAGTCTTCCTACTTAAATTATTTTAGGCAATTAAGTGAGAGGCAAAAAGATTTTCCTGAGCCTTCTGAGTCTTAATTGTCTTCGGCTCAAATAATGCATGTGCCAAAGTGGTACTTTTTGGGGTGGTGTGTTCTGCCCCCACCTCACCATCTTACAACTGGTGTTTAATTAAATGCATAGTGAGGTGAATTGAATATTGGAAAATCAGTTGCTGCCATTGAGTGAATTTATTAAAAAATCCCAGTGGGTTCTCTCCCTGGGTCAGACCCTATGAAAATCACAAGCTATTGGAGAGAAGTGCTTGGCTCTTCTTTGCAAAAACTCCTGGTCTGATAGGGAGGGTGGATGTGGAAGAGAGCAATTAAAATGTAACCCATTAAAGGGCTGTGCTAAAAAATCCTCTGGGAGCTGTGGGGGGTGGTGCGGATGGGGAGGAAGTTGTCTCTCTCACTAGGTGATGAATTTTAGTGGGAGCTGTTAAATTCTGAGCCATCAGACATGTCTGCTGGATTCCTTTTGGCGTGTTTGTTGACTAATTATAAGATAATTAGAATGAACACTTCAGGGGAGGGGATGGGGGTTGAAAGGCAGAAGAGGGCTAGAACCGAGGTCGGAAGATGTGCAGTTAGAGACCTGGGTGGCCCATTCGACCTGCAGGAGCCTTGGCAAACGGTTTTGCTCCCGCTGGACCTCAACAGTCCAATCTATAAAACAGGAAGTAAGAGTGACTGCATGGTTTGCTATAAAGGCTAAATAAGAAAATAGGCCCTCAAACTCTCTGGAAAGCAAACACCACTAGCAAGTGAGTGGTTTTATTATTCTAATGCAGCTGCAAAGATTTGAGGTCAGGTCTTTAATAAATCAGTGTTTACCGCAATAGCAATATGCAGCAAACATGCCCCAAACCTTGGCGGTTTACCTCCTGAGTCAGGTAGGTCAGTCAGGGTTTGGTGAATTGAGGCTGAATTCAGCTGGACCTGCCTCCAGACTAGGGGCTAGATCCAAGTCTTCTCTGTGTGTCTCCTGTTCTCTTAGAGCAGTGGCTTTCTGAAATTTTGATCTCATGGTGCCAGCAGAAGTGTAAGGGGATAAGCCAACCAGATGAATATTTGTAAAGCTTCACAGCCTATCGGCCATATTCAGCCACATTGCCAAACCCAACTTTCATGGGTGGAAGAATGTACTTCACCACCCTGAGCTGGAGGCACTGCAAAGCCACATGGCCAAGGGAGGGAGAGAGGAACTGGGGACACTGATCTAATCTATTGCACCTCTTGAGGCAGGACCAGTGATGGTTGGGTGCCCAGGTTAACCGACAGGGTCCCAATTCTCAGCACTTCCTGTTTCCTTCCTAGCCACGTGGCTGGGTACACCAACCTCTCTGAGCCGTTTTCTGCTCAGCTATAAAATGGGCATCATTTATTACAACAGCCTCGTAACTGGCGCCCTAGCTTTTGCCCTTCCCCTCCTGTCATCTCTTTTCTACACATCAGTCAGAGTCCTCACTTAATTTCAAAACTCATCAATAAAGGCAGGAAGCAGATAAGTGGTCGCAGGGGCTGGATGGGAGTGAGGAAATGGGGAGTGTGCCTGCTAGTAAGTATGAGGTTTCTTCTCCAAGTGATCAAAATACTCTAAAGTTGATTGTGATGATGGCCACGCAACTCCGTGAATACACATTCTCTCTGCCTGGAATCTTCTTCCACCTCAGGGCTTTGCTTAAACATGCTGAGCTTTTCCTGAGCACCAGATTTAAACTCGCATCCCTCACTGCCAATCCCTCTTTCCTGTTCTATCTTCTCCAGTATTTGTAGCAATCTGACGTGTTTTATATTTAGGTTATTTATTTCTTTTATTGTCTGATTCCTCCTCCTCCTTCACCTTGTCCTTCCAGCAATATACCAGGAGATATATTGGAAGGTGGGGATATTTATTTATTTTGTTCACATGGCTGCACCCCCACATGGGCCTGGCACATAGTAGGCCTTTCACGAATAGTTGTCAAATGGACAGTGTAAACAATATAATGTTTATTCAGTGCTCAGGGTCTGGAATATACGAGGAGATCATCAATGTTTGCTATTATTATCATTATTTATTGTAAATAAGCGACTTCATTGTCAAACGCCCGTCTGAAGTGACTCTGAATTTGAGTCAAATATTGTCCCCCAGGAGTCCTTGCTCGTACACACGTGTGAAATAGACTCCCGCGGTGTCTGTAGATGTCACATTTCAGGCCCAGGTTCTTTCCTGGCGGGCACCGAGCCATGCCATTTATAAATCTCTGGGCTTTTAATCCCCTGCTGATCCTCAGAGAAGAGTGACTGTTTGTTGCTAAACACAGTGTCCCACTTTAAACAAAGAAATGAAGAGATATCCAGGCATCACCCGGTGGCTGTGACGTCACCTCTATTAGAAGGAGGATGAGACTCAGCCCTGTGAACTGACTTGTGTCCCAATGTCACCCCATGGGATACCACCGTGAAGCCACCGCTGGAACACAAGTGCTGGGGTCCTGGTCCTCGCACTGCATTTCTGCGTTTGGGGACAGAGCTGTGTGTTTCGAGGCCTTTTCCTTACACTGAGCTAAAGTTTATAAAAACCTTCCAGCTAGCTCCTTGCTATCAACTGCTCTGCCCTCTGCGTCAACCTTTCAAAGATAATGTTTCATTAGAGCAATTCTCACAGAATGAGGCCCAGAAGGCCCTGTGCACGTAAAAACGTACGACTTTGGAGCACATTCTGATTGCAATTTGTGGGGCGCGTTGTAGAGAATTAAGCCGGGTTTCTTCATAACCCGTCACCATTTAAAGGGGACCGTGTGGCTGCAGATGGGTTTGTTAGGGTAATGCCTGTCTGTGGGGCTGGCCGGACGAGGCATGTGGGTGCTCCCGAAAGATGAACGCAGCACTTTAAAAGGCCTCCCCGCAAAAGCCCACAGCAGTTTTGGGAACCCTCCAGAATAAGTCTGTGGACACCACATAATGGCCACGGGAGCCTGTGCTTGCAAACCCACCATTTACGGGAAGACATAAAGGCAAGTGTCTTCCTTCACCAGGCCATTACGTTTGGCAGGACACAAAATAGCCTGGAAAGATGCACCTGCTCACTAGTGGCCGGCGTGAGTTAAAGAACAAAGGGCTTGAAGTGGGATGCGGGAGCCACATTTGGGCTCAGCGGGCACTTTGAACAGGCAGTGCCATTTGCCTGAAGACTGTCCGCCCGCAGCTCTTGGCAGGAAGGGTGTTCATTTATCTTCAGATCGGTTCTGCAAAACTCACCGAGTGCCCATTTAAGAAACTAGATTCCAGCCCTCCAGAAATTCACAGCTCCAAACAATGTAGACAGCTTCCCAACACAACACTTGCAAATACCGTGTGTAGACAGCAGACAGCAGACAGCAGCACTCCATGTTATAAGTCTATGTACCTGTGTGTGTGCATGTGTGTATATGCATGTGAGTGTGTGTGTTTGTATGTGCAGAGGGCACTCCCTAGAGAATTTATTAAAATGGCAACATTTTTAGTTACTCCTTGCTTTTATTTTTACTTTTGTTTTTTCCCTTTTTTTTTTAAAAAAAAAATTTTATTGGGATATCATTCACATACCATAGAATATACCCATTTAAGTGTCCTGTTGAGTAGCTATTAAGCACATTTACAGAGTTGTGTAACCGTCACCACTATCTTATTTTAAGTCATTTCCATGGCACCGCAGAGAAACACCGAACCCATGTGCCCAAGGCAACCACGAATCTACTTTCTCTCTCTACAGAGTTTTCTTTTCTGGATGTTCCATATAATGAAATCATCCAATACCACGAGGTTCCTTTCACTCAGCATGATGGCTTTGCGGTTCGTCTGTCAGATACACTGGCAAGCACTATTTCCAGCATCAATGCATACTTTCATTTTGTCCTTTCCTTCACAATGAAAGCACCACAAACTAGTCTAAATCTGACGGAGTTCGAGCCTCCCCGTCTGCAGCCTGTTCATTTCAGTTCTCGGCCGAAATTTGATGTCTTATATCATTCATTGTAGTGATGTTTTACTTTACTTTTTACTTTCACTTTTCTGCTTTCAATCACTTTTTTTTAATAACACAATAAGAGTAAAATGTGAAATAACCGAACAATCATCTCAATAGAGGCAGTGATGACGTTGAGCTGTTGGTTGGTAAGCAGAGCCATCTGAAGTGGTAGCTTGTCCAACGATGTGTGAAAGTTAACATTTGGCATCCATGTCTCACCGAGGACACCAGAGCACGCTGTATGAGAGGGCCGCTTGTTCGAAGCTTGAATGTATGGATGATGGAGACCACCTGTGAACGTTACCTTTGCTATCATTGTTAGCATCGTCACAGTAAGGCGGCTACTGTGCGTTTTCTCACTCGTCACGACCACCATGTTATTTTTATTATTTCCATTTTATTATTATAATTTTTATTATTTCCATTTTATTATTATAATTTTTATTATTTCCATTTTACTATTTTTTTATTATTTCCATTTTATTATTATTATATTTATTATTTCCATTTTATTATTATAATTTTTATTATTTCCATTTTATTATTATAATTTTTATTTCCATTTTACTATTTTTTTATTATTTCCATTTTATTATTATTTTTATTCTTTCTATTTAATTCTTTTATTATTATTTCCATTTTATTATTATTTTTTATTATTTCCATTTTGTTATTATTTTATTATTTCTATTTAATTCTTTTTATTATTATTTCCATTTTATTATTATTTTTTTATTATTTCCATTTTATTATTATTATTTTTATTCTTTCTATTTAATTCTTTTTATTATTATTTCCATTTTATTATTATTATTTTTATTATTTCCATTTTATTATTATCATTTTTATTATTTCCATTTTATTATTATTATTTTTATTATTTCCATTTATTATTATTATTTTTATTCTTTCTATTTAATTCTTTTTATTATTATTTCCATTTTATTATTATTTTTTATCATTTCCATTTTGTTATTATTTTTATTATTTCTATTTAATTCTTTTTATTATTATTTCCATTTTATTATTATTATTTTTATTATTTCCATTTTATTATTATTATTTCCATTTTGCAAATGGAGCAAAGGAGGCTCCGATAATAAAAAAAAACATGCTTAGGATTATATGGTGTGGAAGGACTAGAACCAGCTTTTTTTAAAAAAAAGTTAAGTTTATGGGGGTGACATTGGTTAACAACATTGTGTAAGTTTCAAGCGTACAATTCCATAACCCATCGTCTGTAAAAACCCAAAGTCTAGTCTCTGTTCGTTGCTGTAAATTGGACTCCCTTTACCCTCGTCACCGTTCCCCTCCGGTAAAGACCTGTCTGTTGTCCACGTCTAGGGGTTTGTTTGCTTGTTTTGTTTCTTCATTTGTTACTTTCGGTTTCATATCCCACACATAAGTGAAGCCATATGGTTCTTGTCCTTTTCCATTTGACTTATCTCACCTAGCACGATACTCTCAAAATCCACCCATGTTGGATTGTCACACATGGCAATGTTCCATCCTTTCCTATGGCTGAGCAGGGTTCCATAGAACCAGCGTTTGAATGCGAGGGCTCTCTCTTGACTCTACCTGCTCACACAAAATACTTTCTATATGAAGGCAAAGAAAAAAGTGAGTCCAGGGTGGCTGGATGGAAAAGTAACTCTCTGGGCAATGGGAAAAGGGAGACAGACTCAGGAAGGAAGTAATTTGGAATTTGGGTGTTGAAGGATAACTAGTGTATTAGTCAAGGTTCTCCGGAGAAACAGAGCCAGTAGGAGATTATGTCTATCTTTCTCATAGATATAGAGAGATATAGATATAAATATATATACACACACACACATATATATACATATATGTACATATATGTATATATATGTACATATATACATATATAACATACATATATACAAGTAGGATATGTAATGTATAATTATAATATATAATAAGTAAATATATTTTTAATAAGTAAATTATATATAAAGGAAATTTGTTACGAGGAATTGCCCCATGTGATTACGGGAGGCTGAGAAGTCTCATAATCTGCCCTCTGCAAGCTGGAGACCTAGAAAAGCTGGTGGTATAATTCAGTCCAAGTTCAAAGTCCTGACAACCAGGGGAGCTGATGGTGTGAGTCCCAGTCCACGAGCAGGAGAAGATGAGATGAGAGGTTCCCGTTCAAACAGTAAGGCAGGAAGAGAGGGGTAAATTCTTCCTTCCTCTGCCTTTTGTTCTATTCAGGCCCTCCCTGGACTGGGTGAGCCCCACCCATAGATTAGGTGAGGCCCACCCACATTGGGGAGGGCAGTCTGCTTTGCTGAGCGCACTGATTCAAGTGCCAGTCTCATCCAGAAACACCCTCACAGACGCAGCCAGAAATTGTGTTTAATCTGGGCACCCTGTGGCCAGTCCTGTTGACACATAAAATTAACCATCACAACTAGGAACCAGTGAGTGGGCAGATGAGGGAGGGAAAAGTACTTCGGGCAGAGGGAACAGCCTAAGCTAAGGTGCGAGCCAGCAAAGTGTGAGTTTGGAATTATATATAGATCAAGGTTGCTGGAGGACAAAGGATGGGAGGAGCCAGGAAGATCAAGCTAGGAGGAGGTTGGAGGACTGTGATCAGACTCTGCTGAGCAGGTTGCCTGTCTCAGGAGGGCAGAGAGAGCTCTTGGAGAATTAAAGTGTAGGTGGTATGATGTGAACCGATTTGAATTTTGCAAAGATGAGTTCCAAGTGCTTGGATCGAGGGTTGCTATTCCAAGGAGCAGATGTGGGTCTCAGAAAGCCTCCAGGGCATCTGAGCAAGGCCTCCTGTCCTCTCTTCAGCAGACAGCCACAGTTTGGGGACACTAAGACTGGCCAAGAAGATCCTCAGGTTTTTAGCACCCTGAGCTGATGAATGTCCAGGCAGAGCTTGACAAGAGGCTGAGATCGGTCCAATCACACTGCCTGGACGAACAGCTAGTGACCATAAATTCTCATTTCCTTTGCTGGCAAAGCTTTCTTGGTACAAAGAAAGTGTTTATGGTTTCTTTTATTAGAAGGGCATTTAGCGGCCCTGAGTTGAGAAGGCAGGTGTCCTGAGATGTGACATTTCTGTCCTTGTAAAAGTTAGAGAACCTTCATCTCAGTCACTTTTTATTTGGTTTCGTTGATGAGGAGGGGAAAGTGATCAATACTTTTGCCTTCCAGGATCTTTGTCCTTGGTCAACAAAGATGCTAAGGTAAGCATCACAATAAATGTGGCCTGTAAAATGACCCCTGATCTCAGTGTCCCTCTCAGTGAGTTACCGGAGTGCTTCCCAGACACAGTGTGGCCTCAGATGAGTTATATAACTTCTCCAGGACTCAGCTGCTTAGTCTGTGAAGTGGGAATACCACCACCACCACAGCCACCGCCACCGCCACCACCTACCTCTTAGAGTTGTCGTGAGGATTAGATGAGTTAATATTTGCAGAGCATTTAGAATAGTGTCTTGAACATAGTAAGCCTGGCGGTGTTTGCTCAATAAAAATGAACAGATTCTGGGTCACGTTACAGAGAGTGAGTTAAATGCTCGGCCGAGTGACCTTGGACCAATTGCTCATGCTCTCCGAGTCTCAGCTTCATCACCTGCGACATGAGGAGGCTGGACGGGGTGATCTCTAAGACTTTTTTGGATCGCTCAGCTCAGCATTTTTCTCTCACTGCCCAGAAGCTTTGTGTATGTGCTGTGAAAGCAGATGATGAAGCAGGATGCAGAGGTCACACAACTTGCCAGAAGCCTGAGATTCAAGCTAACGCCAGACGGATGGTCCCCTGCCCCTTCTGTCCTCGAGAGACATGGGGAGCCCCAAAGACAGTGATGCCAAGGCCTTATCCCAGAACGATTGACACAGAAGTGCTGGGTGTGGGGTCCGTGGTCAGTACTAGAAAAAGTCTCCCCAGATGATTCTAATAGCAGCCGGAGTTGGCTATCATCTGCTTGGATTAAAATTCAGGTCTAGCCACGCTTGTTATCTTTCAGCTGTAGATTTATGAGGATGGATGATGCTGGTCTACAGCATTCTGGCAGCAGCTGCCTAAGAGCTGAGTTTTTCTCTCTAAGTGACAGCCACACACCGGTCACATGTCACAGCATTTCAGTTTCTCAAGAAATGCAAGCAGTGGGTGCTCATTTTACAAATGGGATTCTGAGAATGGACACACATCTATCAAGGTCCAGAGGTTATTAAGTGGTGGGACCAGGTCCTTCTGACCCAGAGGTACTTAGCTTCCAGTCATCTCTCATCACCTTAGAGGAGAATGCGGAGCCAGTAACTTCCAGGTTGTGTTGGACATTTGCTTCTGCACCTGCCGATTGATCAGGGGTCACGGAGTAAGTCGCTCCTAGTTTCGGTTAATTTAATCCCTAGATCAGCACATGGCAACCCAGAGGTTCTCTGCGTTCGGTCTCTGGACCACCAGCATCAGCATCACCTGGGATTTGGTTAGAAAAGTGATTCCTGGGCACCAGCCAAGATTTCTTGACTCAGAACCCCCTGCATCCAGGAGATGCTCATGTTTGTTCAAGTTTGGGGACCACTGCCATAAACCAGTGCTTCATACTCTGGCTGCAAATTTAGTCACCCAGGGAGCTGCAGAACATTCTTAGGCCCAGGTTAACTGGGGTCTCTGAGATGGGGCCTGGACACTGGCATTGAAAGATACTTCTAAGGGCGATTTCAGTGTACAAGGGAGGGTTGCTCAATATAGCAAATCAGCAATGCCAACAATGACCACACACCCATTAAATGTGCATTTCAGATAAACAATGAGTAATTTTTTTTAGTTTATCTTCTGCAATATTTGGAATGTATTAGTGATAAAATTTTTTTTATCATTTGCTAAAAGGGACAGCTGAAACTTGCTGGATTTCCTGAGCCAAGGTCACCATACAAAATTAATTAATTAATTAAAAATAAATACATGAATAAATAAATCGGGGGAAGAAATGGTCTATCTTTTCAAACCTACGTGCACGAATGCATAGCACAGTGGAACTTAGGATGTGAAGATATTGCAACCGCAGATTGGGATGCAATATAGAAATAGGCAAGTGTGTGCATCTCATGTGTAGAGGTCCATGAATTTTTTGCTTGTCAACATCTGTGTGACTGGCACCCAGATTACTTGCCCCTCTAAGCTGGGTCAGTGGAGCGGGAGTATGGACGTCACCGGGCAGCTTGTTAGACAGGTAGGATCTCAGGCTCCAACCCAGAGCTACAAGGTCACCAGGTGACCCATGTGAACATCAAGTTTGAGAAGCTCTGATCTGCTCTTTTACTGTGCTGCCTGAGATGGGAGCTACCAGCCACGTATAACTACTTAAATAAAAATTGATTCAAGTGAACTGAATTTTAAAAGGGAGTTTCTCAGTCATGTGAGCCATATTTTGGGTCCTCAGTCACCATACGTCGTGGCCACCGGCTACTGTCTTGCACGTTGCAGATACAGAATGCGCTGCCTTCTTTTAAAACGATGCCGTTTTAAAAGAAGACACCAAAAGTATATTCTTTGTGGACCAACAGGTGGGCACTGCAGCCTTGTGCAAAGATGAAAATAAAAACAGTTATGGGTCAGAGAGGCAAAAGAAGCAGCTATTCGGTAGGAATGCCTCGGTCATCTGAAAAAGCGAAAAAAAAAAAAAAAAACACAACTACTCAAATCCCAAAACCGTTTTTAAAGTCATCCAAATTTTCTGGCAAGTGTGTCACTGCCCCGCGGGCAGAAACGCGTGGCAATGCATGAGTGCATATGACATCCGCATTATTAACAGACAAATTCATTAGGATGGATGTGATCACAATGAATACCAAATGAAGCGGCAGTGGCAGGGCAATAAATGAAAGTGTTACACAAACTGCGTTCAGCCCGACGGGGTGGCCTTACCCCTGGCTCCCTCTGCTTGCCGGCAGATGGCATGGGGGCCGAGAACTCGCCCGAGGGCTGACTGCCGAAATGTCACAGCGCCTCGTTTCAAGGAGTCACGGTAACGTCGAACCTGGTGGGACTCGAGCACATTCGGCAACATAAGGGCCTGGAGTGGATTGTCACACGTGCAGGATTTATTGTGGCAAATGTTTTGCGTGTACAGTTCTCCCATTGGATTGCCAGCTACCTGCGGGCTTGTGGGTAGAGATGAATCAGAGTAAAACCTCAAGGGCTGAAAAAAATTCCTTCTCTTCCCTTGGTTTCAGTTCTTGATGCATCACTAGGCAGCTGTGTGCTCTTGGGCAGAGTGCTAGCCTCTCTGAGCCGCAGTTTTTTTATCTGTAAGAGTCTTACCTCAGAGGTTGGTGGGATAAGAGGGAACAGAGAGTTGAGGCAGAGGACGCCAAGGACAAGAGAAGGAAACCTTCTGTTTTGGTTTTACTGCATCTTCAGCTCCTGGGACAGTGCCTGGTACACACAGTAGGTGCTGTATGAACATTTGTAAAATGAATGCTGAACACGCTTTAAAAAAACCTTTATTGCTTTTCAAGAGTTTATCATGGTTCATGATTGGCTTCCAGGACTTTCCTTCTTGATCCTCCTGGATATCAGGATAAGGATGATCCAGAACTGAAAAATGCAGCTCTGTGGCTAGAAGGTGCTATCAAGAGTGAGACTGTATCACCTCAGGGCCATCACTAGGGGGCAGGAGCGAGATGGGGCGTTTAAGCTGCAAGGAGGTGCATGCGAACCAGAGCTCACACACTCAGCTCCGCAGTGAGGACGCCTTCTGGCTAAGACAGGGTAAGCTTGCCCCAGAGGCTGCAGACTGGAGGTCGGCAGGGAGAAGCTGGCGGGCAGAAATTTTGTTTGGGTCACTACTTTATTAATGTTATTTTAAATTCATTACCGTCATTTCAAAATGGAGAGGTTTCCTTTAGACATTTAAATTTCGGACTTCTCTTGAAACTTACGAAGCTCCATCCAGCAGCCCGAGGCCAGAATTCTCACTGGCAAGAATGGGCGATTATTGCAGTAGCTGATTATTGCAGTAGCTACTGTCCGTGCCACCTCTCCCTGCCCCCTCCGTTTTGCCTTGACTGTTATACCCAACTTCGAGCCTCCACGCGCACCAAGGAGCCAACACCGATGCAAGAACAAGAGGGAGTTTATTTGCAGGCTCGAGCCAGGGCCGAATACACTGACTCAGCAGTGGAAGTATCGGCCCTGACTTACAGTTCCAAAGGGTTTTTAAAGGGTAAAACCACAAGTAGGGGAGCACAGCAGTGGCGTTACAGGATTCTTTAAGGGGATTGGTTTAAGTTTCACGCCGAAGAAAAAGAAAAAAAAAAAAAAAACCTGGGACAGGGAGCTTGGCAGGTGGGATTTTTAGATAATTTCTAAGAGGTCTCTGATTGGCTAATTTCTGGGTAGGATGACTCTTAGCCAGTTGGTGGTTTTTCTTGGAATTCCTCTTAACCTCAGAATGGAGGGTTTGTATTTAAGATGGAGTCACTTTGGTTCTACATTGACCTCTGCCCAGGGGGCTTTCTCATCTATATTCCCAACCTGGTCTCTGTGGGCATTTGAGTTTGAGACTTAGTGTATCATTCATTTTCTTCTATGTCTGCCTATCT
>PVKZ01009044.1:0-12729 GCA_004027375.1 Macroglossus sobrinus
TGGACCGAGCCGGGAGGTGTCGGGGTGACCCAAAGCCGCATCCCGGGCCAACGAGGACGTGCGTCCCCAGGCTTCTGCCACTTCGTGCTGCGCCGGCCTGTGCCACCCGTCTCCTCTGCACGAGGCGTCCCCACCCCTGGCCGGGCGGGGGCCCTGGAGGAACCGTGTGCCGTGTGTGTGCCCGCCAGGCCGGGGTGCCCATGCCCATGCCGAGCGGGTGTGTGAGTGTGCTCAGGGCCACTCACGACCGGTCACAGCCGTCTGCGGAGCCAGTGAGCGGAGAAAGTGACGTCCCAGCCTGGCTGCCCCTTCTCCCCGTCAGGGCTGGCCGATGTCATGCTTTCCCACGTGACTGTCACCGTGAGCAGGACGGGCTTCCGCTCGTGCAGCCGAAACGCTCGGCCGCCCGGAGACACACCCGCTTTACGATTTCTTCCTGTCGACCGACCGCGCACGGCCGCCGAGCAGGACCAACGAGGTCGTTCTCGTGGCTTCGCCCCGGGAACAGGACGGGCTGCAGGGCGTCTGGGGGTGTGTGTGTTCGTTTGTGGATGTCGATGGCGAGATGTGCGGGCCGATCGGGTCAGACGTGGCCCAGGGGAAGCACTCGTGAGGGGAGACGGTGACTGTGGAGTCAGCATCCTGTGGTTTCAGCCTCCTGTGGACACCGTCACAGGGACGGTGGCGTCCTCTGCTCCGGCTGAGTGGGGGAGGGGCGCTCTGCCCCCCCCTGACGGCTCGGCGCCCCCCGTCGGCCCTGCGGGGTCCCCCACGAGCAGCGGCGGCATCAACATCACTGTCAGATCAGTATCAATATCAGCACCAGCATCTCAGTATCAACACTCATACCAGCATCAGTATCAATATTGATATCGATGACAGTATCAATACCAGTATCCATGTCAGCATCAGCATCAGCATCAGGGCCAATACCAGGATCGGTACCAATGTCAGCATTAGCATCAATATCAATGTCAATGTCAGTACCACACCAGCATCTCAGTATCAACACTCATACCAGCATCAGTATCAATATCAGTGACAGTATCATGTCAGCGTCAGCATCAGCATCGTCAGCACCACGATCGGCACCGCGGTGAGTACTGGCAAGTACTGGCGAGTACCGGTGAGTACAGGCGAGTATCAGCGAGTACCGGTGAGTACCGGTGAGGACCGGTGAGGACCGGAGAGTATTGATGAGTACCAGTGAGTACCGGCGAGGACCGGCGAGGACCGGCGAGTACTGATGAGTACCAGGGAGTACCGGTGAGTACCGGCGAGTACCGGTAGTACCAGTGAGTACCGGCGAGTACTGGCGAGGACCGGCGACCATCGGCGAGCACCGCTGTGAGCATCCGTTGTCAGCACGACCACCAGGACCGGCATCGGTACCTACATCAGCATCAGCACCGGTCCCTCCCCCCACACTCCCCCACGCCCGAGCCGTGTCCAGGATGCCAGGACCCCAGTGGCTTTGGGGCCTCTGCCCTCATCGCATCTTTTGCAAGAGACCCGGACCCTAACAATTCTTCGGAGGCAGGCTCTGCCGGGAAAGAACTATTTTTTTGTTTTAGAAAAAAAAGAATTAGCCTAAGTGTTTAAAGCAGAGGCTCCTCATGACCGTCGAGACCCGTGCTCTGTCCCTTCCTCACACAGCCCGCGAAGGACAGGCCACCACCATCTCAGACGCAGGACCCCCGACCCCCGAAAGGAAAACATTTACTTTCCGCGTTGAAACCGTTATGGAACAAGACGCGGCCTGCGAACAGGCCGGGGGGGGGGGGAGCGAGGAGGAGGCCGCGGGCAATGGGCCCCAGATGTGAGCCATTAAACTATCTGAGAACCTGAGTATTTTCACGTTTCCACCCCCGCCCCGCAGGAAAGCCTTTGATTTGAAAGCGTAATTGGCGACGTCCTTCCTGGGGACAGGGAGGGTCCGGTGGCGTTGATGGAGGAGTCGCTGAGCGAGGAGAAGCGTGGGGCGCGCGGCCTCGCGGTGGGGCGCGCGGGCGGCGGGGTCGTTCTCCTCCCCCATCTGGAACAGTCTGCGGGCCGTGTGCGCCTTCGCTCCGCAGCCAGAGGCGAGGAGCGCGCCCCCTCACCCCACACATGCTCGCAGCCCCCCGCGGGGCCGCGCTCATGCTGTTTTACTTAAGGGGCAGGGAGAAGGGACGACCCCGGCCCCCGCCTGGTCCTCTGGCTCAGCGGAGGCGAGAGCTGCCCGTCTCCCAGGAATGCGGAGGGAGGAGGCTGCCGCTCGGAGAGAGAGCGCTCCCTCCCCCCTCCCTGCCCCGCGGGGACCCCTCCCTCAGTGTGGGAAGCACCCATCTTTCCAATCAAGCACCCTCACGACAGGTCGTTCCAATACGGTCAGCAGGCGTCCAGGCCGGAGAAGCAGTGAGGTTGACAGTGTGACACTGTCCCATCGGCCTTAGCTTTATCGCGTCCCCAAGTGTCACAGGGTGTGGAAAACAGCCCCGGGGACCTCTCTGGCGACATCACGTGACCGCGTGGGGTGCCGGCTGGGGACAGGACGCTGGGCAGTCACTGCGTAACTTACACAAATGTCTACCCACCGCGCTGTGCGCCCGGCACCCACATGAAATCAGAGCGAAGATCACCGCGCACTGGAAAACACACACTTTGAAAAGGTAAGTCAAACATCCAAAAAAAACCTCCAAAGCATGAGTGAGCGTCTCACCTCCTTCATGCGCATTTCGGGGGTGCTGATTCCGTTCCTCGGAAACAAGTGTGACCTTCCCGCGTGAGGCGGGGCTGGCAAATTTCTAATTTTTTAGTTTAACGATGGAATCCGTATCACCATAAGTAATACGTTCCCCATCAACTAGCTAATCTTTGTAAGTGAAGAAAAATGACTCCCAAACCAACAGAATACTTCCTACTGATAAAGTTATTTACGGTTCCCTATTCCTGGATTTACTGACACCGATCTCCCCGAAGCATCAATCTTAGAAAGGGCTTGGTGTATACACTCGCGTGTGCACACGCGCGTGTGCACACATGCACACTTAAACCCGAGAGGGATGGGTGTGCACGCTTGCAACTCATCCTCATACTGTCCGTGTGTCAAAAGCTCTTTCTACGATCCTTACGAAAAACGCAAAAGGCGCCTTCCTGGTGGGGTGGGGAGTACAGAGGTTTCTGGAAGAAAAGCATTGATTTGCAGCAGGAAGGCGTGGGACGCGCTGGGCGCCGGCGGGCCACGTGCTCGAGCTCCGGTCCCGGGCCGTGCGCGGACCCCGCTTGCTGCGTGCGCGCTGCCCGTGCCTTGCGGTGGCTGCGCGGACCTCAGCTGAACACGCTCCGTCTGTGAAAAGGTCCCTCCCAGCCGCTTCCCGCATTTCGAGCTGTTCTCCCCACCCCCGTCCCGGTTGGTCACTTCGTGCACCGAGGTGGCTTTGCCCCTGCAGAATCCCGCCGCCCCCAAACCAGGCGACTCACTGGGGTCTCGCCCCAGGTGGCCCGGTACAGGTGAAGCATATCTGCCTGAGAATGTGCCTGGGTTGGGGGGGGCCTCCCTTTGCCGTCGTAGGGGAGGCGCTGTCGTCACCCGCGCGCCCGCAGAGTCTCCAGCGGGACACAGGCTGCACCCCGCCCGCGGCCCTGGGTCCGAGCGCAGGTGTGTGCGCGGGGCTGAGCTCGCTCGCGCCCGTCCCCCCGGGAGCAGCACCGTCGCTGCATTCTTTATAGATTAAAGCGCCCGCTCGTTAATTAACGCGGCGGGCGGCCCGGCTCGCTTTGAAGTGCATCGGAGGCGTTTGGGGAATCGCGCGCACGCGGCCGGCGCTGACACAGTTTCGGATTCGGGAACCCGCGCGCTGCGAAGCGATTGTCTCGGAGGCCGGGAGCCCAGCACGAGCCCAGCTGCGTCGTCGCCCCCACCCCAGGGCGCCTCTCCCCCACCCCCTGACGCCACCTGCGCTGTCTGACTTTGTCACGGAGCTCTGGGCGGGGACGGGCTTTCCCAGCGGCACCGCACCGGGACGCGTCCAGGAGAGCCACCCGCTCCCCGCGAGGACCCGAGGCTGTCTCGTTTGCTGACTCGGAGCGCATCGCCACAGACACACACACAGCTTCGCTTCTTCCAACAGACGCGAGTTCACATGCCACGGCGCAGGCTCGCGGGGGCTGTGCAAAAACCGGGTTCCCCGGAGCCTCAGCGCAGCGCGGGGCCTCGTCTGGAACCCGGGCGTTTGCAGATGCGATGAGTGAGGGCTCTGAGGTGCGTCCTCCTGGAGCAGGTGGCCCTACACGCAGTGACAGTGTCTGTATAAGGGACAGAAGGGGAGACACAGACACGGAGGAGATGGAGGTAGAGACGGGAGGGACAGGGCCACCAGCGCAAGGGACGCCTGGGGCCTTCAGACGCTGGGAGAGGCAGGAAGGACCCTCCCCTGGGACCTCCGGAGGGAGCGAGGCCCTGGGCCACCCAGATGTCACACTGCCGGTCCCCAGGACTAGAGAAGAATATGTTTCTACTGCTTTAAACCACGTGCTTTGTGGTCATTTGCATGAGAGTCACAAGAAGCAAATACCTCATTATGACATTTCTGCCACACGGGACACGGGGGCCGGACCCCTGCCAGCTTCTCCCTGACGACACGCGAGGGGTCCTCAGGTGGCCCAGCGGTGACAGTGCTGTGTGAATATCACGGATACATACAGACCAGTCTGCACACCGCACACACATCCCAGCACCCGACTGAGCAGCCACAGGGACTGAGACAGCCATTACAAGGAAAAAAAAATGATGGAGTTTTGGGGTTTTTTCAAAAAAAAAAAGTCACAGGGGGTGCGTGTGCTTAGGCTGTAGACAGTGAGGCGGATGGGAAGCTAAGCTCTTCTCACTTTATGCCAACGAACCTCGCCCTTGTACATATTTGTAAAACTGTACAATGTACCAAACGGACATCCAAAGACACAGACATTAGACTCAGTCAGATAACCACAGAAGAGCTTGACCCGCACCGATATGAAGACATCTAGACGCAGAGGTCTGCCGTTGTGTGTTCTACCGAATAGTTAAAAAATATATATATCCTGTCGCCAGCAAATGACCCTGCCGGAAAACCAGGGAGACAGACGCTCACAGGCCGATGTCGCTGAGAACAGGGCCACAGAAAGGATCGATACAATTCCAGCAACATAAACAAAAAATAAATGAATAACAGGTCCAACTAAGGCAGGTTTGTTCCAGGAGTAAAGGACCGTTTCATGGCGCAAAGTGTCATCTCGACAGAATAAAAGCGAAACATCCGGTCACTATGTCGACGAATGCAGGAAAAAAAATAGATAAAAGTCCCCCTTCGTGTGTGATGCAAACAAGTAAAGCGGCAGGTACATCATCACCTGAGAAATGAGACAAATGCAGGACTTTCTTTAAACGGAGACGTTTATAAAAGACCACGAAAGTCGCCACCCTCCACGTGGAAAGGGGTCCCAGTGACGCTGGCAAGCAGGTTGTCATCACCGACGTGTGACGCGGGCGTGAACCTTAAACTCTCCCACACCGACGGCGGACACGCGGCCGGCGGCGTCCTGCGAACGAGAGCGCTCAGAGGAAGCGGCTGGGACCCCGCGGGAGGAGATGGGGCGCCCCGTATGGCACGGAGCCGCCACTCTCCGCCAGTTCGGGAACGAGGAAACAGGCACCACAGAGAGAGGCTGGCGGCTGGCCCGGTGGCCCCGGCTGCCAGCAGGGCTCAGGGCTGCGTCCTCTGTGCTGTCAGGGGCTGGGGCGTCGCGGACTCCACAGCCGTGAGCGAGCATCACGTGTCCTGAGACGCAGTGTCCCCCGATGGGCTGCGCTCTGTGCCTGCTCTGGGGACAGCGCCTCGGAGCAGCGGGGCAGACCCAAACGGCTCCCGGGAGGGTCCCTGCCCATCCCCACCCGCCAGGATGCACCCTCTGTGTCCCAAGCCACCTTCCGTCCACCGCGCTCGCCCCCCAACGGAGGGGCCGCGAGCGTCTTCGCCGTCCAAGATGAGGCTTCGCGGCCCTTCGGTGCCCGGAATTCTCGTGGGCGTGGCAGGAAATGCCTCCTGCCCCGTCACTGGGACACTCGGATGCCTCCCCAGGAAACTCAGGATGTCCGGGCCACCTGCCACGAGGTCACCGAGCGCCCCCCCTCCCCCGCCTCGCCCGCCAGGCCCCGCTTTCTCCCTGTTTTGGGGGTGTATCTGAGCCACCCCTCAGAGGCTGGGGAGACCCCCAGGCCCACATCACTGCAGCTGCCTGCAAGCATCCAGGCGTCGCCATAGCAACCGGCTCCCGGCAAAGGCGCTGCCGGGGACGTCTTCATCGTGACCGGCAGGAGCCGCGGGTGGGGGGGCGGGCGCTGGGGTCCCCTGGAGCATTCAGGACGGGCCCCTCCCAGCCGTTCTGAGCAGCCCCCCCTTCTGTGTCTGCCACAACGGGGCCCCCCGGGGCACTGCCCCAGGGGGGTGGCGCCCCGCTCCGGCAGCACGGCCCCCCGAGTCCCGGGCCCCCCTCGGAATACAGCCTTGTCATCTTAAGCAACCAATTTGGAGACCTCTTGGTGTTATTTCTGAACGGCGGAGGTTAATAATACATATCATCTTTGTTTTCTAATTTTTTTACCGGGTTGATTTAAACGCCCCTGACAGCCCCAATCCAATCTTCCCGTCCGGCCTGACAAGCGTGACACGCGTCTCGTATAATGCAGTCTTTTCCGCCGTTTTAATTGAATCACTCGCCTCAAACTTGTTATTTTTAATTTACAACATTTGATTTCTGACACCGGCCCCCTCTCTGTCATAAATTATGCAGGCAGGAGCCTCAGTTCTGTGGGTGATTAAAAAAAAACTAATTAGGCATGATTAAAAACAAAAAAAAAGACACACACACACACACACACACACACACACACACAAGTCAAGCCGAGGCGCCTTAAGTGCGCGCACGCCGCCTTGTAAGCGAGCCTCATTTCGCCAGAAATGCCTCATTCTCCTGCTAAGAGATTATGTTCCGTTTCGTACAATTTGATTGATTTTGACAGAAATGAGAGAGAATGGAGGGTTCGCCTCCCGCTTCCCCGGCTGCACGAGCAGCCGCGTCCGGGCCGCGCTGAGCCCCCACCCCCAGCTCGTTGACTGCAAGTTTCCTAAGTGGGCAGGAGCGCAGCCCAGGGTTTGCTCTGGCACGGCCGGGTGAGGGCGACACAGGGCCACCCCCCCCTCCACGGGGACAGCGAGCGGGAAGGGACAGGGCTGTGACTCCGCAGCCGGGACCCCGGGCCAGCGCGGATGGGACTGGAGTGACGCCCGCCCCGGCTGGCCGGGGACGGAGCTCGTCGCTTCCCCTGTGTGTCCCCTGCTTTTGACCCCTTCCCGGGGGTCGCACAAAGCGCTAGGCGTCACCAAGGCGTCTCCAAGGGCGTCTTCTCCAAGGGCTACGTCTCCAAGGGCTACGTCACCAAGGGCGTCTCCAAGGGCGTTTCCCCGTCGGCCAGAGCGCGGCGGCTTGGGCGGCGCGGAGCTGGCAGCTGCCCATCGCGGCCTTTGCCACGCCTCCTGCTGAGCCTGGCCCTCCGCGGGCCGAGGCGCCCCGTCCACAGGTTGCTCCCCAGCTGCGCGGGTCAGACCCCAGTCTGCAGCCCAGAGGAGCTCACGGTTCCATGGGAGATCGGGACACGGACGGTCATAAACCCACGGAAAGGGGTGGGGGGATGGCGGTTAATTTGCTCTATTCGGAGCTGACCACAAACCGAACCGAAGCGAGGCCCGCCACGTCGGAACCTCGGCCGCGCGCTGTCCCCCAGAGCAGGGCGGGGAGCAGAGATTTGCCCACGTGGGAGGGAGTGCCAACCCCGGCTGAGATCCGCCCGTTCCCACGGGAATCACCACCGAGTGAGCGCGGCTTCCCACGCCCCGCGGCATGTGACAGCCACCGCGTGGAAACAAAGACGTTACTATGTTACTAACGCTCGCGGCTGGGACGGGAGCGCGCACGAGCCACGGCGCCCTCTGCTGCTTATTCGCGGGAACAGGACGCGTTTAATTAGGTGACCGCGTCTCTGGGCTCGGGCATGGGCGTCCCCGGCCCCCTCTCGTACTTTTCCACGGAAGCTAAATGAAGCTGTCAAATAAATCGTTACCTCGAGCAGTTTTTAAACTCATCTGTCGTGCCCGGGAAGCTGACGCACAGGCCACGGAAAATACCAGAAGCTCTTCCTGTGTGAAGGACGTGGGTTATCCGCGTTAACGTGATGGAGCCGTGTTCACACCTGCAGCACGTGTGTGCACGCGGAGGGGCGTGTCCGGTGGGCCGGGGAGGCCCCCCACATCTGCGTGGGACACCCGTCTGTCATCTTAGTGGCTCCCTGCTGCGGCCACGGGCCCCGCTGTCCCTTCCCGAGAAGGGCGCACAGCGGCCACCATGCCTGGGGCAGACGGGGGCACCTGGGACTTTAATCCAGCTCCCTGCCACAGATGAGGGGAATTGGGGACATTTCAGGAAGAAAGATGGTGGCATTTCAGAAGCAAACGTCATTTTTAAGTCGTCTCGCTTGTACAAGGAGGGGAAAGACGGTTTTCCCAGCCGAACCCTCAACCCTGTGGAGCGTGCTAGAAAGAGGGTAAATTTCTCTGCAAACGGGACACCCCAAAGGGCCCCTCACACGCCGGGGGCCTGGGACAGGGTCACAAACGCGTCCCGCCCAGCGGGGACGAAGCTTTAAAAAGAAGCCTGGCATTTGCAACGAGGGGGCTTCCGGGGGTCGCTGTCGCTGCCCCGCAGGAAGCCACGGACGCCGGCCACTGCCCCTGCTGAGGCTTTTGGAGGAGACGCCCGGGACACAAGCCCTTGGCTGTCACCTCCGCGGACTCGGGACGCAGCAGCCTGGGCTTGGCCACCGGACGCCGTGCAGAATGTCCCCTTCCGTCCACGTCTGCGGCAGCCCCTCGACCCCAGACTCCGCCTCTGTCCCCGGGACTAGGTTAAGACACGGGAATGCAGTTCACGGTCACCCGAAACCCATGGCTGAATGCGTGTGTCCCTCCGCCAGCCACGCGCAGAAGCCCCCGCGGGGCGGGACGCGGCAGCAGGCGAGCGGGCGGGGCCTCGCGGGGACTGCGGGGGCGCCCCGCGCTGTGAACTCTGCCGCGCGCGCAGCGCACTCGCCTGGTGCCGAGGCCCCCGCACGTCTGCGCTGTGGGACGGGAGCGCGGCCCCTGCGTGCGTGCGGGACGCACAGCTCCCCGCTCCATGAATTATGGAACGCGCTGAATGTTTCATGAGCTGTTGACAGCGCGCGCGGGCTCTCTCTGCTCCGTGAAGCAGCCCTGCTCGGGTCGGCCCGGAATATCGGGGGGCGACGCCTTTGCAATTTCACTCTTAACCCCAAAATGTGTCTCTTCATCCTCCCACCTTAGGACGACTCCTTAAGACGAGGCATCAATTTCAAAGCGTGGTGCCCGCCGATACCCGCCCCCCAGAAAATCACCTGTGAGCCCGCGAACGCATCCAAAGCCCCCCCCCCCCATGGCTGCTCGCATTTTGCTTACGCTTTTATGGCCGTTTGGAGCAGAAGAAAAAGGGGACCCTGTTTTGACGGTTACATTAACGTCTGTGTCGCGGACGATTGTCCTTCGAGGCTCCGCTTTCAATGTTTCATGCAGGTGCCACTGATATGTCGTTTATTTTATTGTAGTCCCAGGTGTGGCTGATTGAGGGAGAACCGGATATTTTAAGCAGGATGTGGAGGACAGAAGGACGTGGCAGTGACACGAATCTTGCAGTCGCGCGTGGCCTGGTCCCTCTGGCGAGCTGTGGACGGTCTCGGGGGAGTCACGAAGGCCACGGCGAGCGCGCACGTCCCCGAGACCGCACGGGGAACCGGGGCCCTGCCCGCGAGCGCACCGCAGACCTGGCCGCGGCCCCCACACGCCAACTCCAAAACGGCGAAAAGCAGCGGCGGGAAAGGCGGCTGAGCTCACGGGGAAAAAAAATGCGAGGGACCCCCCCTCCCCGCAAAACCTCAGCGAGCCTCTCAGCGTGGGAAGGCGCCCGAGGCCCTTTGCCCTTGGCCCGGTTCCCAGAGAGCCCCCCACTTCGCCGATGGAATTTGACACCCCTGGGATTTGTCCAGAACGAATGGAGGCTCGGGAAAGAGAAGTGGCGACATGGTTGTGCGCTCAGCTTCCCAACGCAGCTCATGAGTGAAGAGCGTCCAACCTTGGGGTCTGTTTTTTTTTGGGGGGGGGGGAACCGTGAGAATCACTGCTTCTCGCCTTGTTGAAAACGGTTCTGTTTCCTCTGGGGACAAGTCACAGATGCCTTGGGGCCTGCGTGGAGGACAAATGGGCACAAACCTTCATCGCACGGGGCGTTTGCCAAGTCTCCGCGGAGCCGCCGACGCCTTCGCCGCTGGGGACGCTCGGGGGGGCCCAGCGGACTTGGCGAAGCGTCGTGGACGCGCAGCGGTTTGCCCCGCAAGGCCGGGACTTCAGAGCGGGAGGTGGCCCGCGCCCCGCCAGCAGCCCTCGCTCGGGGTCCCCGGCGGGGAACACGCCCAGCGGGTCCTCCGGGCGCCGCGGACACCCCTGGACACGGTGTGCGCGTCCGTCCGAGCAGGACCCCGGCTCTGTCTCGCGCGTCCCCTGCGGGGCGCTCAGCCCTCACGCGGCCCCGCTGCACCCCCGGGCTCCTCTGCAGGACGCCGCTTCTCGCTGGGGACCTGGGCGTGGCTTCCGGGGCGCACGGTCCCTTGTCCTGTGCGCGTGGCAGACGGGACGTCCGTCTCCAGTATCCGAGAGGGAACCTCGAACATCGCATCCTTCCCTAGCTCCGCTTCGCCTGGGGGCGCTTACTCTTCGGGCCCCCGAGTCTTTTGCTCAGTCTCTGTAATGTCATGTGGGGACTTTTGCACGTTTTGGGGGGATCTCTCTTGGTCGTTGCGGTGTTCGAGATGGCTCCTAGTGCCAACTGCCAGCCACGGTCCCCTAGGAGAAGGTCACAGTGCGCCCTGCGGGGAGGACAGCCGTGTCTCATGCACTTTGTCTGGTCCCAGGAGCGGACGGTCAGCTCAGTGAGCTTGGAACCGTGGGTGGCCGCTCAGGGGCCCGCGAAGGACCACACGCGTGAACCAGCGTCACCGTGGACCGGCTGACGACCTACTGTGACCAGTTCACGGCTCGTGGAGACGGGACACACTGTGTCCGCCATGAGTAACGAGGACTGACGGCTTCGCGCACGTAGTAACGGAGAAAAACGAGAAACGAGTGAGGTCGCACGCGCGCGGCGTGGACGGTCCGCGAGCCGCAAGGCGTGCGCGCCCAGGAGGCGCCTTCCCGGCCCGGCCGCTGAGCTGGGGATTCGCCCGCCCGCTCTCCCAGGGGGCGGGAGGACAAGGTTCCGGGGGAGCCCCGCCGGCCGCCCTCCGCGGGTTAGAGAGGGCACTAATGACATGTCAGCCTTGACGGATTAAAATTATGAAATTTAAAATCTCCGCGGAGCTCTTTGTCATTGTCAAGCGGGCGGATGGGGCGGAGAGACGCCGCGCGCCGGGGAGAGGGAGGTGCGGCCGCAGCTTCCCGAGAGTGCGCGTGGGCCTGGGCCCAGGTCAGGGGTGGCGGGGGTCCCTGCCACATGCAGGCCGGACGCGGTGGTGGCCCTCAGTGCCACCAGAGCAAACGCGGGCGGCGGGCCCGCACCCTCGCGGGGGGAGGGGGCGCCTGCAGCTGCGGGGGGAGGGGCAGGTATGGAGGTCGCGGATGGCTGTCTGGTCCAGCTGTACCGCCCATGCGGGATGGGGCAGGGGGCTCCCTGGCCTCCACCCGGGAGTAGCCTGACACACCCCGCTGCACCCCACGGCCAGCAGCCTCCGCTGCGCGAATGGCCCTCGAGTCCCATAAACATCTCGCGTGGCCATTTACAATCCCAATTGCCGGCTGGAACCGGAAAAGTTTGTTGAAATGACAAAAAGGAAATTAAAAACCTTCTATGGCCATCCACGAATAAAAGCACAGACCGCATACACGTCCGCCCGCTCCCGTCCTCAGCGGTTATGGGCACACGGGGTTTCAGGGGGCCGCTCCGGGGGGGACGGCCGCAGTGTGTGCGGTGGACGTCCGTGGACACCGTGTCCCTCGCACGGGGCTGTGTGCAGATCCGGGCTCCCCACGCCCACAGTGGCAAGCGGGCCGTCCCGGCGAGGAGCAGAAGTCAGCGACCCACGGCCACCGGCCCGGCGGCGGCCGCCCCTCCGCGTGCTGGCACCTTCACCCCTTCTTGGCCCCCGAAAACAAGGTCTGCGTTTCTTACAAGAGGGTCAGGTTCAGTCGGCAGCTTGCAATAAAGAAATTAGCAAACCAGAAGCCGCAATTCCGCAGAAAGCCTCGCGAACGAAGAGGATTTAAAGTGACAAGAGCCAATTAAATTTAATTACGCGCGCTGTATTTTCATTTTAACTGACACTTTTTATTAAGCAGCCGCGTGCACGAAAGCCAGCAACCCCGACCAAATTGCATCCCAATAACACAGTTACCGCCTGCGAAAGCCCGGGTAGCTCATTTTCCCAGATGAAATTAGACACAGGGGGTTTGTAGGACATTTCCTTTGTTTCGGCCCCAAACGCCACGCCCGGCGTGGGGGGGCGGGGCCAGGCCCCGGGTGACACGCCCTTTGAGGGCCAACATCGCCACCCGTCGCGGGCACCGCCCGCAGCAGCAGCACGAGCACACGCGTCCC
>PVKZ01009045.1:0-12650 GCA_004027375.1 Macroglossus sobrinus
TAAGAGACTCAGTGACTGAGATAAGGATTCTAGCTATCAATTAGTTAAGTGTGATGGATTTTTTCGAGCTGCTACGAGAGCTGGTAAGCTGGTCCCTGAAGAATGTCCCTGGATTCTCTGCCTCATTCACTTGCTGGGTGATGGGGGGAGGGGGAAAGCCTAGGCCTGGAACCAGAAACCCGAGTGTGAGATTAGACTCTGGTATTGATGAGTCGTTGATCCCTCAGATTTCAGATTCCTCGTTTGCAATGAGAGGCTCCAGGAAACAACCTGGAAAGGTGAGAAACCTAGAGAGTAGCAGTAGTAGAAGCCACTGCTACCTCTAAGGCCAGAGGGATGGGGACTGGGAGCTGGACCGTAGAGCAGGGCCACCCCATGGGAGCTGCAGCCATGGAGGGCCCCAGTCTCCACCAGTCTGCAAGGAAAGGCTCTAAGCAAGGAAAGCGTTAGGAGGAACAATCCTCCAACTACCCCTTCTCCTGCCTGGTGTCCCCTTTTGGCCCAATCTCGTTGGAAGCCAGTTGGGAAGGCAGTCGGAGTAGGGAAGAATGGACATGGGTGGACTGAGTGGAGAATCACCAGTTCACCTGGCTGATTTTGTCTTGTCCTTTAGTTCTCATCTCCTTGGAATGCCTTTCCTTACCACCCAAGCTAAAGGACTTTTCGCCTGACCTTTTCAACTTGCTAAATGAATGATGATGCCAGAGTGAATCAGGAAGAGGTCACATGACCAGAGATGCCATCCAATGAATGCCTGCGCTGTACCTAGATCACAGACATAACCTTTGTTCCGACCCCTGGTTAAACCTCATCAAGTCTCCCCATTCTACAGAACTCAGACCGTCCATTCTCGCCAGGGCCTGAGATGTGTTCATTAATGGCAGTGCCTCAAAGTCTCACTCTTTGGTCCCTCGTCATCCTTTGCACACTACAGCAGGAACAGCTTGTTCATGACGAAGCCCCAGGGCCTCTCATTTACTATTTGCATCTGAAAGTGCGGACTCGACCATTCCCAGTGTGCGTTGCTTGCTAGATCCTTGATACCCAGAAGCCCCTATCCCCAGAGTCCTGCTTGCATCACCGCAATGTCAGCAACGCCGGGGATCTCTTCTACTCCTGTAAAGTGCTTTAGGGATTAAAAAGTCCTTTTATAGTTCTCATCTTTTAATCCTGACAGTACCCTGTGACAGAGGTGTTATTTACTTGCTTCTTAGCTAAGGCAATTGAGGCTCAAAGAGATTAGATAAATTGTCCTGTAGGCAAAATGGAGCTTAGTCTAAAACTCTGTTCCCTTGGGAGCTGTTTCCTATCTCAGTATCACGGAAGAGAACATAGAACTCTACAGGCAAAACTTGCCACCGATAATGGAAATCCACAGTGGAAGAGGTGAGAGAGTCTCATCTAGCAGCTGGCAGCAGTCCCTTCATCATCCGTCACTTCATGAGTGAGGGAGGCTGGTCAAGCAGCAAAGCTGTGGGCTTTGGACTCAGACACAAGTTAAGGCCTTCCTTGGAGCTCATTTGCTTTTTGACTTTAGGTAAGTCACTTCTCCCCACGTCGCAGTTTTCCCTTCTCCTAAGTGGCTTATGAACACATGTCTTCCAGAGTCATCTGGAGAATTAACTTGCCCCAAGTGGCACCATGAGCAAAGCGCAGAGCCAGGACTTGAGCCCAGGCACCAGCGCTGTGAGGTCACAGCATTGAACAGGAGACTGGGACTTCTCCCAGCTCCTAAATCTCATTAGCCCACTCCAACAAACTCAGGGGTTTGCTCACCCACTGGAGTGAGGGAGGGAAAAGGGACTTGATATAGCATGTCCTTGACCTGCAGAGGGTGTTGAGTCTGAGGGTAGAAAAAAGATGGGAGGCGAGGCAGAGCGTCCTCCCACATTCCTCTTGATAGAAAATTTTTCTTGAATAAGCCAGGACTTGAGTCTGTCCCTTCCAAATATAAAAGGAAGGTGATTCCAAGATGCTTAGCATGCCCGTCCCATCCCCGCTAACCTTCGCTTTTCCATGCTCTATGTGACAGCCTGCTGAAATGTGATCAGGAAAGAGTTAATTTAAAAACCTGAAAACTAGACAAATGAAGTCTATACCTTAGTAATGTTTAACTAAAACAAAAAGGCCTACTTCCCGGAACCCTTAACCGCCTCCTGTTAATCATGAAATTTGTGACAATGTAACAGTGAGCTTACACACTAACTGCCAATTTTAGTTTGTGTCGCCCTGCAAGAAACAATCAATTGTATATAAGCTGGACGTGGTTCTGGTTCGGGGCTGCTCCTAGGAAGGACAGCTGCCGGCTAATAAACGGCCTCTGAGAGCAAACTTGGTTTGGACAATTCAATACTGGCCACAACAACTAAAGGGAAGTAGAAATCCCGTGGCTCCCTTTGGCCGGCCTTGGGGACTCAGACAAAGCAAAGGACGGGAGTCCCTCCTCCTGCTGTTCCTGCTCATCAGCAGCAAACAGCTACTGGTCCCCAAGGGAAGCGGACCTCACTGCTGATGTGAGCAGAAACTGCCCGGTTGCATCTCGTGATAACAACAGGGAAGGAGGGCACGTGGGCTTTGCAGCTCCTCAAGCAGCCGAGTGGGCCTCGTAGTTAATCACGTCCAATGTGGTGGCATCAGCTCTCATCGAAACAAAAGAGGGGCAGAGGTCACCAGTGGTTTCAGGCAAAGGAGCGGCAGGTAGAGAGGAATGTTTTAGCTATGAAAGGGGGAAATATGCTGGCCGTGATTTTAATATGAGTCAAGGTCATCTGAAATGTGCATGGGAGATAGTCTTGGGAAGCGAACGTGCTTCCCAAAACCTGGATTCACCCTGACAGAGGTAATTCCACCAACAGAGCCTCCGAAATTGGAGCCGACATCCTTGGTAAACAGAGAGATGCTCATTCCTATTCCATGTTTAGCAGAGCCTAGGGGACCGTTAAGCGACTTGGTGGGGTGGATTAGAGTGACCTCCAGGGCCTCAATGATCTAATGCTACTTAAACGGTGCAGTGAACACATCCACACAATGAGAGCAGGAACGGTGTACTCAGTGTCTGGCACAGAGTCTTTGCTCAAATAACAAGTGCACAATAATACATACACACACACTTTTAACATCAAGTACCTACGCTGTATTAGGTATTGTGCTAAGAGATTCACGCATCACTCAGTCCGGTCCCCAACCAGTGACTGGTAGAGCAGGGATTCCAAACCTGTCCCCTAATGCTGATCCCCGCATACAGCATCCTCAGCATCCTCTCTCTGTAGGGACCTTTTTGGTTAGCAGATGATCATCTGAGAAACCGTGGACTCACACAATGCTGCTCACGGCTATTATTGGCTTCACAGGGGCCTCTGCATTTGAGCAGTGTCTTCACTGCTTTACCACAGATGTTCCACATGGAAAGTGCTTGGGCAGCTCACGGTGTTTGGAGGAAGGATGAGATTTTGTTTTCCAGCGACTAGCCACTTGGAGATCTGGGCATTTGAGGAGGGTCAACCAAGTTCATGATCATATTTGAAAATGTTTTATCAGGAGTCTTGGTCGTGGGGGTGGGAAGAGAAGACAGAATTTCTGCTCAGTCCTTGAGTGGAATTATCGTTTAATCCTCACACTGACACAGTGAAACACGTATTATTGTTTTAATTATTGTAGAAAAGGAAACAAAAGCTCAGAATAGTTTCCCAGCTTAACAGAGGCCACATAACGAGCAGCAGAATCTGGTTTTAAATACAGGTCTAGCCAATGTCCTGTGTACTTGAAACTAATTATAAAATAAATTTGAAAATAATAATAAATAAATATAGGTCTTTATAATTCCAAAGTTCCAAATCTGGAAGATTTGCGGGGAACAGGGGCTGATATTTAGTCCACTGCTTCTAAGACTTGCTCTGGGTAAAAGCTCCAACCCCTGTGGGACACACGTGCTTCAGCCTCAGGCAGGAAACTCTGCCTGGTCCACCCTGCTTTTGGATTCTGGGTGCATTTAGCACAGCGAGGACCCTCAGCATGCCTGCTACGAGGACCGTTCATGCTTAGTCAGCATTTCCCAAATGTATTTGACCTCCAAGCCTCTCCCCACCTGTCACTGCTGCACTGCTGTTCAGGGGATTGTTCTTTCTCTGTTCTGTCTTTTTTTTTTTTTTTTTTGCTTGCTCACTCTTTTATTAATGTATTTATTATTTTTTAATATTTTAGTATTTTTTATTTTTAAATTTTTTTTATTTTTCAATTGCAGGTGACATACAATATTATATTAGTTTCACGTGTACAGCATAGTGTTTAGACGTTTATATACCTTACAGAGTGATCGCCCTGATAAATCTAGTACCCCTCTGACACCATGCATCGTTATTACAATAGTACTGACTATATTCCTTACATTATAATTTATAGCCCCACTATTTGGTAACTACCAATTTGTACTTCTTAATCCAGGAGATTGTTTTTTGTTTCCGCGGAGTAATCCCTATTAACATCCCATGGACCTTGAATTACAATTTGTGAAACCCAGTTATGAGAGAGTCAAGGTGACACAGTATAGTAAGGACGATCATACTCTTTGTGTGTGTGTGTGTGTGTGTGTGTGTGTGTGTGTGTGTGCGCGCGCGCGCGCGTGCATACACGCGTGCATGTACACACATGAGCATGTGCAGGGCCTAATGGGGAATTGGAGGCAGGTGAATACAGATAAACAAATTCTGTCACTTCGCCTGCTTTCCCTGCAAGTGGGCTCAATGATTGCTCCAACTTTTCTTCTTCCCCTTTATTACATGAATATTGCAAATGGGAATTTAATGGGGAGTAATTGTGTCTGGGATGAGCATGTCTTGCTGGGAGTGGGGACAGGGAGAGAGAAAAAAAGGTAGAGATATTACTCCACTTCCTGGTGCGGATGTGACAGAATGTACCAGCTTCTCTTAGGAAGCTGTCAAGGTGATCCGGGCAGCCCCTGACCTGCAGCCAGGGATGGAGAGAGGTGGATGGAAAAACTTGAGGATCCCTCTGATGCAATTGCAGATTTTGGGGAGTTTGCCTGGGCTTACATTCCTCTCCGACAGTTCCATATCTACGGTAGATGAGGCTGGACTGGATGATATTTAAGGTTTCTAGCTGGTGAATACCTGATGGCTTGATGATTTTAACCACCTTTACAAAAGGGCTACTAAAAACTGATAATATAAAACTCCCATTTAGAATGCTGCCTGGCATGTAGTCCCAGGGCGGGCTCTCCCAGCTTCTTACTAAATACTCATGAAGAAGCGGAATAAGAGAAAATTCAAAAGATTAACAACTGAGATTGACAGACAATTTATTATCAGGATTTAGACTGCCTTGTTAGTAAATAAAACACAAATGGAATTCATTTGGGGGGGGGGAGGGAAAGAACTACCAGTTTGTGTCGTGACCTGGTTTAATGTCACGAATCAGTATCATTAAAGAAATAATAGGCGTTTTTCTTCCTTCCATATTAAAAACTAGGATCTGTACCCACTAGGTCAGCAGTGTGTTTATCCCCCAATCCTCCACCTCCCACTCCTTTTAACTCTAAGGCAGAGACTATAAATCTTAGAATTCAACTAGGTGATTCTGAAGGCAAGGCTTGGGCAGAGTGCGTTCTGGGAAGTTCCATCTTATTAAAAAAAAAGTAACGCTCAAGGCTGGTCAAGGCAAAAAATTTACAGAGCACAGCAAGCATGGCGTGATCAAATTTCATATTTTGTTTGGACTCATGGCATGAGAAAACTGAGGCAGGAGAGTGGCAGGCAGATGATACACTAATCAAGAGCTTGCTGGAGACTGCTCACGGATCTGGGAGACGTGCTCATCAACCTGCCCTTGGACTCTAGATTTGAGAAGGGAAATCGACAGATAGACACAGAACAGGAAAAAAGGCTATCTTTCCCCCTTGTCTGAAAATAACCATGGGAATTACTACATCTCACTTGTCTTTAAGGATGGACAATGACAATAAGAAGACAGCATGGTGACTATGAGAGAAAATAACTTTTGACTCGGACATGTGGCATATCCCTGGAGAGAACAAAAGGCAGCTATTTCTACTAAGCGTCCGTTCATGATCCCAAAGAAAATTTTGGGAAGAGGTTTGGTACGTTCAGCACAGAACCAAAAGACATGGTCTGTGTGAAGCGTGAGCAGGCATCCATAAAGAGAGAACAGATGGGGATTAAAAGGTTGGAGTGTGGAATTAAAGTAGACTTGAATGAGATGATTTAGAATTTTGAAGAATCTTAAAAAAGACAATAGCAGTATTAAAGTTTACATTGGATGAGAATAGACTGACATGTAAAAAACATACTAGTATATTTCTATATTTCTTCCAGAATGCAGAGGCAATAAAAAAAAAAAAAGAGAGAACAACGCCAAGCCAAAACTAAAAAAAGATAAACATTGAAGACAAATCAAAATGGCCAACTTGCAAATAATTATTACTTCTGAATGAAACCCCGGGAAAAAGAAAAGATGCATAAAATTATAAGAAAAGAACATTTTTCTGCAAATTCCATGTAAAGTGAAGAGAGTGACACATACATCCAGACATTTGCATAAAGACAAACAACTAGGATAAAGATAAAAATCGGTTACGATCCAAATAAGAAAAACAGGTTTTCTGCAAAGAAACAAACATTAATTTAGTTCAGTTTCTCATTTATAACCTTAAATGCCAGTAGACAATAAAGAAGAGTTTTTTTCTCTCTCTCAGTGAAGAGTTTTTTAGATCCATGAATTTTAGACTCGGTCAATTGTGAGAAGGCAATAAAAATATTTTTTTTCTGATAAATGGAAGCTCATAAAATACCAGTGACATAGCTATCCTGCCTGATAAAATTATTCAAAGGTCCATTCTGATTAACCAAGAAGTGAAGCAAAATCAGGAGCTCAGGAGCTGAAGAATGAAGTCATAATATAGAAGGAGTGAGTTTGAATACAGGCTGGCCTACTTAATAGTTCTTCCTTAATAGAACAAATGCTATATAGATTAGATAGATAGACAACAGATGATTGATAGATGATAGATAGATAGATAGATAGATGATTGATAGATGATAGATATGTGTAACTATATGTAAGATCATAGATTATATGAATATATAAATAATATAATTAATAAAGATGATGTAAAATATATATATATCACATGTACATACTTACAAACTGGGAATCTAAATACGATGCCTATAAAACATGTACAGAAATCAATTATATGTTAACTCATATAAATGGTATCAAAAGTTCCAGAGAAGCAATATTTTGATCTGTGTCTTGATCTCTGGCCTGGTGTGGTAATACTAGAATTTAATAACCAAATGTTAATCTATGAAAACGTCAGTAAATAAAAAAAAAATTTAAATACATCAGCTTGAGTGTTTGGATTTTGCTTTTCAGCTTAAGGGCTAAGTCTTAGAGGTCTTTGGAAGACGACTGTGTTTGTTGGTTTTGGTCTCAGACATGGATAGGTGTTGAAGACAATGCCACGCTGCCAGCTTAAGGAAAGGTCAATTGCGAAATTTAGAGATTAGATGTTTTTTCTTAATAGCTCTTATTACCAAGTGATGCCTCACCCTTCGGCTCAAATTGCTTTTGTAAGAAATGTAATACATTTTAGAAATCTGAGAGGAAATTTGACTCCAAACTAGCTAAAAGTGTCCTATACCAAGAGTCCCCAACCCCTAGGCCAAGGACCTTTACTGGTCCACGGCCTGTTAGGAACCGGTCCACACAGCAGGAGGAGAGTGGCTGGGGAGTGAGCAAAGCTTCATCTGTATTTGCAGCCGCTCTCTTGCACTAGCATCACTGCCTCAGCTCCACCTCAGATCATCAGGCATTAGATTCTCAAAGGAGCACCGGTCCTTGGTGCCAAACAGGTTGGAGATCGCTGTCCTATAGAGAATGGAAAAAAAAAAAAAAACCAGAAAACATTTGCCAACACTTGTCTTCCCAACTTGGCTATGTGCTCAGTCACCTGCTGTCTGTTTTATAAACATTCCTTTCCTGCTCCCAGGGGGTGAGCCTTCATCAATGAGAAAAATAAGTCTCACCCAGCCCCATTCTCCGCCCCCTCCTTGGCCTGCCTTTAACAGACTTATCTAAAATATTTACCGTTCTTTGCTGAAGTTGAAAAACCAGTCCCTTGAGCATCTAGTATCTTCCCAGAAGTCCAGGCCCTGACTTCTGCCTCTCCTCCAAGCCCTGCACGGTGGAGCTGCCTGCAGTGTGGGTCACAGGCTTGTGGGACCTGTCAGTGTCACTGGGGGCCCCCTGGCTGTGCTCAAACCAGTTTTTGGGGTGACTTTGCTTTCTTCCCTGGCTCAGGTGTTCATCAGCTTAGTGCTATTGTGGTCTTGGTGTGCTGCTTGATAGCTTACAAGCCTATAGGAATTAATTGCACAATTCTTTAAAATAGAAAGTTGTACTTGATTTTTAAAATTATTTAAATTAGTTTCAAGCACACAGTACATTGGTTAGACATCTACACGGTTCATAAAACAATCTCCCTAATTTCTCCCTTCCTCTCCCAGCCCCCCGCCACCCAGACATCATATCAATGCCAATTGCATTCTCTCTGCCTTGCTCCCCATCCCTGTGGCCAACTATCAACTACTAATATGTACTACGTTAACCCTTCACCCCATTCTTCCAGTCTCCCAACCCCCCTCCCCTCTGTCTGTCACCAAATTGTCCACTATATTTGCGAGTCTATTTTTGATTAGTTTGCTCTTTTTGTTCTTTAGATTCCGCATTTAAGTGAAATCATATGGAATTTGTCTTCTCTCTGTCTGACTTATTTCACTCAGCGTAATAACCTCTAGGTCCATCCATGTCATTGCAAATGGTAGGATTTCATTATTTTTAATGGCTGAGTAATATTCCACAATTTCTTTATTCAATTGTCTGTTGATGGGCACTTAGGTTGCCTCCTGTACTTGATTCTTAAACTGCCCTTAAGCAGAGTGCTGCTACCTCCTGCCACTGAAAGTTCTAAAGACACTGCTCTGTTGAGCCATCATGTGAGTGATTCATATAGCGAAAGAGGATGTTTTATGTTGGGCTCGAACCCCTGCGCAGGAGCTGCTTCTGGGCTCCCACGTGGGGCCATGGTGTGCTGGGTGCTGGAGCTCCTAGAGCAGGAAGTGAAAACCACAGTTTTTACCTAAGACTGGCTCTAAGTGCTCATATTTCAAATGTGCTTACCCCCTAGCAGAGACCGAGGAAGAGTGTAGATCTTTAGAAAATATTTACTGAAAATATTGAAGCCCACAAGGAAGGTATGGGGTGACCGCACTGACTAGAGTCTCCCATAGCCTTCTCCATCTTAAACCTCCTTCCTCATTGCGCGTAGTGGTGTAATTCTCGTCCTGGTTGTTGATGGAAGGTCTGGGCTGCAGGTAGTAAAGGCAGAGGTGCTTCAGGCATGGCATGGACCTGTATGAAGCAGCACACGGGCACACGCACACCTGGCATGATGACATCGTGGATAGCCTCTCAGCTTCATGTGTGCCCTGTATGGCTGTGGGTAAGATTGTTCATAAAATTAGTTGATGTGTTGTAGGAAAACTGATATTCCCATGAATGTCATTATGGAGGAAATCTGGGGAGAGGGGAGGGAGAGACTCTATGGGTGTCATTTCCCGGGACTGAAGGTTCAGAAAGCCCCCATTCCCCAGTCCTGCTCACATCATCCTCAGTCAGCTTTGTGTCTCCAGCTCTGCTTCCTCAGAAAGGGTCAGGCTGCCAACACGCGTCGTCCCAAAACAGCTGGAAGGGGGAAGGGGACTCAATACCTTTCTGGCCCGTGTTCGCTGCCACTTCCGCTCTTTCAACAGACGCGAGTGGATATTTGCAGAGCGCTCTGTGGTTCTTAAGTTGTAAAGAAATATTTTATTCACCATCACTAGTCTGCGCAGAGGTTGTAGGTTCATTCTGGTTTGGTGGGAGCAGGAAAGGAGACAAGGAGAAACTTTTGCATATGGGAAAAACTTTCACAAGTAAAATCCTTTGATAATGAAAGCACTGTGCTTGGGATAGCCTCTTCATTCAATTGGGCACACATCTTTCTCTTGCTCTGGTAGAAATATAATGCAATCTATCATCAGGCAGAGCTGCTCCCTACCTCAGTGTGGTGGTTACAGCATCCTAGCTGAATTCCACCTGTGCCATTCTCTCACCACAATGTTTGGCCAGTGGCCTGAAATACTTGGCTGCAGAGGATGGAATTAGACTATGAGTAACTGCTGCGGTTAAATCACCTCTAAACTCATGGTAAGCAAAACGCCCTTTGACCAGAGGGCAGAGAGTGCGTAGAGCTTGTAATAATAGTTATAGCACCTGTTTTCAGCCCTGAACAAGTAATTAGCAAGTGAACTTGAGCTTGGTGATCAGGGATTCATCCGTAAAATGCCACATTCAATGATGCAGTACAACCACAGTCAGGATTTAGAAATACTCTATGCTGGTCTACAGCACACGGTTCTCATTACCACAATAAAATCCTTCTAATATCAGTGCTAAGCAATCAATACAATGCATGTGGACTATTTTTAAAGCAAATGACTATCTATTAATATTTTTTTACCTCAAAGCCGCCCTCTGAATCAGGCACGAGTGGCTTCGTTACCCCCATTTGTCAGATACGGTAACTGAAGATCAGAAAGAGTTAGACAGTGTGTCATTGTCAGAGGGCTAGTAAGTGGCTGGTCTGGTTTTTAAATCCATAACAATTAAATACAATTCAAATGTATGGAGTCCCCACTGTGTTCAGAATCCTTGTCTCCAGCCCAGTGCCCTTCCCACCATATAACTATGTGTCATCCTCATACTGAACCTCGGAGTCACTTTGAGTGTCTTATCAGGTCATCTGGGCACAGTCCTGGCCCTGCATTTCCTCAAGGCCGATGTCCATGACTGTCGGTTTTGTCTCTGCCAAACCTAGTAAGAGCTGTCACACACTCACAGAGATGCTAGAAACCCCTTCCTTTATGAGCCTTCATGGACATCATCTCTGTCCCAAGTGGTTAAGTGCCTTCTTACCTGTGCACATTGAAAATGTGCAATAGTCTGTGTCACCTACAGAGCAAGGCCCATGTGGAATACATTTTGTTTCTTTTCATCCAGAATGGAGTCTCAAAGGTAGAAGAGGCTTAATATGTGTTCGTGAGAATATTTACTATGGAAAAATAAAAATGACAACAATAATACTCACATAATTATTCTAGTAGTGAATACCACTTACTAGTGACACGTTGTTCTCTTTGGCATAATTCATTTATGTCTTGTAAAAACACTAGACAGGATGGAAAACTAACATGGCCTGTAGCCTGCTTTCTCAAGCCCAACCCTGGAGCTGCCTCAAGTAATAAAGAAAGACAATAATAGCCTTGATCAACCTACATAAAATGAGATGATTCTGGACAACAGAAGAACAAACACCATAGATGAATGATTAGGTAGGAGAAGGGATTTTGCATGTGCCTTTTTTTTCTCCCCACATTACCCGGGGCAGACTACTACCCACCCAGTTACTTCTGAAAGTCAAAATCAGCAGCCAGCCCAGCAAGGCTCACAAATACCTAGTCAGGGGGAGAGCTGGAGACAGGCCACAGTCAGAACCAACGGCAACCAATATCAACAATGGACCAATCAGTAATTGAGCTTAACCACCACCCTCTCCACCTGCAGGGGTTGGTTAGGTGATTACAAGTGAGTGAGAGATTCATAGTAAAAGAGCAGGCTAAGGTATGAATATAGCTGAAGGTAGCTCTAGAGGCTCTTTTGCTGAGAGGCATTCATTTATCCCTGCCTACTGTTGAAACTCCTGTGAGCATAAGAAAGGATCCAGGTTTCAGCTCTTCCCCACAGGTTCATACCTCTGGCCGAGATAGTGACTATATTCAGGGGAATATGAGCATAGAGGGAAAACACCAAATAACTAAGGAGCAAACCGTAGTAAGAGGAAGACAGCAACAGCCTGTAATGAATAAAGGAATATTAATAGACCAGAGAAAAATTTTAAATGACTCTCTATCTGGCAAGATGCCACCTTTATCAAATCAAAGTTAACATCACCAGTAATAGGGCAAATCAACTTCATGTGACTCTTGATATGGTACACCGAAAAGGACACAGAACACAAGATAACTTTAGAGATATTTCTGCAAAAATGCATAGCCTGAATCTAATCATGGAAATCATTAGACAGACTCAAATAGAAGGACATTCTTCAAGATAATTCTCCAAAATGTTGCTGCATTATCTTCAAAAGATTTAGGAATGTTCTAGATGAAAGGAGAATACAAAGACATGATGACTAAATGCAACTCATGATCCAAGATTTTCTTTTGTAATGAAGGACAATTTGGAACAATTGGTAAATTCTGAATAAAGTTTGTAGATTAGATAATACTATTCTATTGATATTGATTTCCTGATTTTCATCACTGTATAGTAGCATGTAAAAGATTGTTCTTGTTTTTCAACATTAAACACTGAAGTTTTTGGGAATAAAGAAGTATCACATCTGTAATTTACTCTCAAAAGGTTTAGATGTATATATCTATATTTATAGATAGATCTATCTATACCTCTAGGTAGATAGGTAAGTAAAGATACATTAGGAGTGAGGAGAGGAG
>PVKZ01009046.1:0-12552 GCA_004027375.1 Macroglossus sobrinus
GTGTCCGCCAGACCCGCCGCCCCCAGAGCCAGGCTGTGAGGAGCAGTGGGGTGTCCCCGTGTCCCCGTCTGCACCCTGCTCGCTGCCGAGGGGGCGGTCCCTTCTGTGGACGCCCCCAGAAGTGCTCCTGATGGCTCAGTGGGCCACATTCCTGAGGAGGCTCCCCCACCACTTGGCGCTCACCCCCCACCCCGAAGTGCGGCCAGGTGGCTCCCTTCCCTGCTCACCTGCCCCCCCAAAATCGCGAGTGCCGTGAAGGTCAAAGCTGAGTGGCACTGATTCCTCGACAGGCCCCCGGGTCCGGCTGGGGCGTTAAATGAAGTCAACAACCCGTGTTTCCAGAATCCGCTTCCTGTCCCGCCATGGCTTCGGACTCAACTCTGCGCTTTCAGACACACTTCCGTCCCAGTCTTCGCCTCCGTGAGCGGATTTGAATCCTTGGTCAGCTTCCGCCCCTTGCGGGGATGACACACCCTCACAGAAAACCACGCAGGTTTGAGCAAACCGCAGGATGGCTGTCCACGGGGAGGGGCCGGGACGAAGGGACAGTCGGCAAAGCTTCCATAAGCACAGCTGTCCCTGGTTTGCTGGGCCCCGGACCCCGGGTGCCACCCCCTGCCCCGCCCCGTGCCCCGCCCCGTTGCCACGGATAACCGGAAGTCCGCTGACGGCCCGAGGCAACGATGCCCCGCGTTCCCGCTGCTTTCCCGGCCGAGCATCATTTCAGGTGCATTGTGGGTCACTCGCCGAGCCTGCCGGAGCTGGTGGCGCCTCGGGGTGTGGGCGGGGGCGTGTGTCACGCCTCGTCCCCATGGCGTCCATACCCCTGACCACAGACCACGAACGGCCTTACCTTTCTCAGGTAAGAACTCGTTTCTGTGACACCACGTGAGGGGTTCTGGCCCTCGGGGACGTCAGCGCCACCGCCCCCCGCGAGGGGCCCGGACAGTGGGGACGCAGGCGGCATGGTGTGGGGACGGGGCATGGTGTGGGGACTGCGGTCCCAGACCGCATGTCACATCCAGAGCCATTGTCATTTACAGAGAGCACGCTATCATTCCCAGGGCTGGCAAAGGTTCACAGTCTCATCAAACGTAAATTCTCCCCAAACGTCCACATCCTTTGAACGATGGCACCGCTAATGTTGACTTTTCGAGAAAGGTTCCAAATGGAATGTTCCCCGATTAAAAAATAGCATCTATCTTTATTCACACGATGGCTTATCTCAGATAAAATCTCCACGCTACATTCTGGGGAAGCAGATTCAATGGCAGTCCACAGAATTTATCTCTCGAGAGAAAGACGATGAAAATACATATGAAAGTTGTCGCCGTCAGCACGGGGCGGGGGAGGGGACGCGCAGAGCTGCAGCCTGCGTGGGGCTGGAGTCCCGCGCTCGGTGCCCCGACCCCGCCGCCGGCCCGCGAGCCTTCTGAGCGGGTCCCTCTCTCGTCCCGCTGGGATGAGGGACTCGCTGGACCTCACGGGCTCCGGGCAGCGCGCCCTTCCGGTTACACGGGACGCGCAGCGACGTGGTGGAGACTGAACCCATCCCCCACCACCCCCGAAGCTCACGGGCGCCCTGTATCTGGAGACAGCGCCTCCAAGGAGGGAACTAAGTCAGTTGAGTGAGATCCGGGCTCGGTACTCGTCACCGGCCCGCAAGAGCACCCCAGCTCAAGGCGGAGCCCCCCAACAGTGTGCTGGGGTCGGAGGTGGAGAAACTCCCCGCGCCGTCCATGGCGGGGAGGCGGGGAGGCGGGAGCGGGACGGGAGGCGGCCCTGGAGGCTGCGCGCTCATCATTTGGACTGCAAATGAGCAATCAATATGCTAAGTACATGCAAGTGACATGCAAATGAGCACCTAACCTTTCGGAAGGAACCGCCTGCACCCTTTTCACTGAGAACACCCTGCTGAGGAGGGGCCTCGGCGGGGTCCGCCTGCACCTGCGGGCTGGGAGCTGGGGGGTGAGGCACGCGGAATAATTTTTTAAAAAGACTTTGCAGCCGCAAACGGAACATTTCCATCTTTTGTAGCTGAGCAACCAGGGAGACCAGGGAGCTGTGCACGCGTGCGTGCACACGCACACACACACACATGCACACACACATGCATGCACACACGCACACATATGCACGTGCATACGCGCACACACACCCACACATGCACGTGCACACACGCACATGCATAAACACACACACATGCATGCACGTGCACACACGCACACGCACATGTGTGCGCGTGCACACACATGCACACACATACATGCACGCGCACACATGCGCACACACGCATGTGTGCACGTGCACACACACGCACACATATGCACGTGCACATGAGCACACACATCCACACATGTACGTGCACACACGCGCATGCACGCACACACGCACACATGCATGCACGTAATGCACATGCATGCACATGCGTGCGCACACACAAGCACACACGTATGCACACACATGCACGAACACACATGTGTGCACACACATACATGCATGTGCACGCGCGCACACATACATGTACGTGCACACGTGCGCGCGCACACACACGCCCCTGTTTACTATCTAACCTGTTATTGTGAAAACGGCAGGCCACCCAGGGAGGCCCAGGGCGGAGGACGAGGGACATTTCAGTCGTGTTCGTAAAGAACGGCCGCCACCGCTCTCGTCCGGGTTTTCAGTGCGCATGCGCCGCCTATTCCGCCGCCCCGGTCGCCCGTGGAACTGTCGCGCGGGGATTGCAGGGCACGGTCGACTCCCCCCCCCACCGTGCCCAGTGGGAAGAAGAGGAGAAGGCGTGGGCTGGGCCCCAGGGGAGAAGGAACCAGACATGTGGGGACTAAATGGATCAGGAGAAGCGTCATCCTCTATGGCTGCACGCCGAGAGTGCAATTACAGGGAGTAAAAGCAGGCAGCTGCCCGGCGCGGAGCAGCGGGTCGAGATTCACAGTCACTGGAGCAGCTTCCGCTCGGCCAGCGCGGGGCCAGGGCCACCGGCAGGAGGTGGGGATGGGCTGGGATTCACACCGGATATGCAGGGCTGGGGTGGGGGTGGGGGGAGTCTTCGTTTTCTCACTGTCTTTACTCATTTTTAAAGACTGTAGTAGACATCTTTACTCGCACCCTAGGTCTGGGGTCCGACAGCCCTGGTGAGGGTCCTGTCGCCTTCACTTCTGTGTGGCTCGGGGCAGTGCCCTGGCCGCGCTGAGCCTCCTTCTTGTCGACCAAAGGGGCTTGATGATGGTGCAGCGGCGGCCCCTGGGGCTGTCTGCGAGACGCACGGGCAGGCCAGGCCGGGTCACAGCCACGAGGGCACAGGGCCTGGTGGACGGGGCGCGCTTAGCAGATGGCAGCATCATCACCGATGCCCTCTGCACGCACTGCGCCTGCCCCTGTGGCCAGTTCGTGCTCTGAGTCTGCTAAACGGCGTCACTTGGCTGTCGGGCAACGTTCGGTCTGCAGCTCCCTGTCACTCAGGCTGCCAGGGCACGTGTCCCTGTGTCCCAGAGCTACGTCCTGCAGGCTCAGCCGAAGGGCTTCTCCAGGGCCCTGGCAGACGGGCCTCCGACGTGGCTGGCTGTCGACGCACCTGTAGAACATTGCCTCGGCTCTCTGGGCGGGCTTCATGGCCAGACGCTCCGCTTGGTAAATTCTGAAGCTGGTCCAGGCCGCCCCCGCCTCCACCGAGGCGCTGAGGCCGTGGAAGGCGAACCATGTGACACCGTGAATTAGAGACTCGCCTGTCCACAAACGCTCTTGGCCGCTCCAGCCACGGGCCCATCTGCTACCCCGTGGCAAGGTTCCCACAAGAGGGTGGAGCTGCCAAGTCGGAGCCAGCAGCCTGAACCTGCTGCCCGCCAGCTCCCGTTATGGGGACCACAATGGAGGAAGCAGGAGAAGCGCTCCTTTATGCCTAATTATACCTTTGGACTTGTGGCTGGCTCTTCACTCGGAAAAAAGGAAGATGCTGGGCCAGGTTTAATGAGAACCGAGTGGGCACGCAGGTGCTGTGGCTGCAAAACGCAAGCCCGGTTCCAAGCAGTTGTCTGTAGCTTTGCCAGAACACCCCGTCGTCTCCCTTTGTACGAGAAGAACCCTCTGAAATCCTGGAATTCCATCTCCACAGGAGGCTCCAGACCTGAGCGTGGTCCAAGCTGCCGCTTGGCACGCGCCACAATTCAGGACCCTGGACAGCCACACAGTTTCCTGGACCAACTGTATTTGATGTTCTCCATCTGGCCACCCACTGATAAAGCAAGAATAAAGGAGAGCCTCCGAGAGAGAGATTTTAGGCTCTCTCTCTTCCTCTCTCTCTCTCTCTCCCTCTCTCTCTCTCTCGTCCCATCATGTGCCAACGTGTCTGGCACGTGACTCGCACTCACGACAGAGCTAAACAAGATCGTGATTCGGGAGGGTAGAGAGACAAGCAGGGGGGGCTCCAGGAGGAATTTTATGAAAACTCAGCCTTCCCTATAGTTCACCAGAAGACTCAGGGATAGCTCCCCAAAGTTCCCGGGAAGGTTTGTGAGCTCTCTGGGCACAGAGCCGTGTGGAGCGTGTTCATTATGGATTTGCCGATTGCATCAGAGGTAAATGTAAAACGCAGCATCCCGGTCTACATGCCAACATCTTCTGGACCGGTCTACACCACAACATCCTCTGGACCGGTCTACACGCCAACATCCTCTGGACCGGTCTACACGCCAACATCCTCTGGACCGGTCTACACGCCAACATCCTCTGGACCAGTCTACACCACAACATCCTCTGGACCGGTCTACACGCCAACATCCTCTGGGCCTCCATGCGTGCTTGATTCAACACGGGACATGGACGGGCCACCCGTGCTTGTGGAGTCAGTCGCCTCTCGTCCTCGCTGACACCGCCCGGGCTGCTGTGTTGGGGCGAAGGGCTCTCAGAGCCGCAGCAGAGAGTTTCTGTGGCGCTGATGCCTCCCCTGGAGGTCACGGTTGCCGGGGGAGGAAGTCCACGTGCAGGAAGCACGCTGCTCTCGAGCCGCGGTGGCGTTTAGCTCTCACGGAATAAGCCATCATCTGTGTGTCTTAATCACTCAGAGCCGTGTCGTAAGACGCCCTTTGCCTGCTGTCCATGGTCTGGTAAGGACAGGGACCAGGCGTCACAGCTGACAGAGGCCGGTTCGAAGTGTGAGCCTTTGGCTGGCCAAAGAAAATCTCTCCCTCGTCGAAAGAGAGGATGGGTGAAGCCGGGATTGCTGAAATTCGAGACCACACGCCTCTCTGCAAAGGGCGAGTGTGGTGATGCTTCTACGCTCTGGCCCTCGGGGCCGTGCTGGCCAGCGGCCTCTCGTTCGCTGCGGACCCAGGGCAAGCTCCCGGGGCCGGGCACGCAGAGGGAGTTCTCGTGAGAATTATCTGCATTACGGGTTTTGACCTGACAGCATATTCTTATCTGCTCATTCCGAAAACGCATCCCGGAGACGCGCCCCTCGCTGGCGGACATAAGCCCACAGCGCCGGGGGTCATGACACGGGCTCCTCACCCTGTCCCCGCCCCCATACTGCACGCACAAACGAGATTCAGGAAGGATGAGATTGCCCAGCGGGGGTGGGGGGCGCCACATCAGCCTAAGGATAAGATGCAAAGAGATATTAAAAATGGCTGCACGCTGGGGCGGGGAGGCCTTGCCAATGAAAACATTCCGTGCAGAAGCGGTGAAGGAGGCAAAGACATATTTGATTAGACAAAATTTTTCAATTTCTTGCATGCCATGAATACAGTTTCACGGCAAAGGAAAGAGGATATGAGACGTATACAATTTCCTTAACTCAGTAAGAAGCATTCATTCGCGACACTAGAGAGGAAGGGCCCGGAATGGTGCTGCTCAGAACCAGTTTAATTCGAACTTAAAACCAAAGCTCACCATTAGCTAAGCTACGCTACCCACTTAATGCGGCCTCGCGCGCACGCTCAGCCAGCAGAGGGAGCCGCTGAGAGGTCACCCCCGAGGTGACAAGCAGAGGTGAGCGGCTCTGCTTGGAAAGCCCGGCCAGTCCTGACGGGGGATCTTAGGGACCCCACGTATCTGCCCCCCACCCCCAGCTTCCTGGGTCCGGAGTAAGCGCTGTGTTCCTTACATTTTCACTTTCACCTCGCTGTGAGCCATCGGGATGGAGAGGCGTCATTAGGTGACGTCCCGATGTCTCCGATTGCCACCGCGATGGAAGCGGAAGGGTGACGAGCGACCTCCCGAGCCTCGGGACACACCAGGGGCCCGGCACCGCGCGGCCCACGTGGCCCGGTCTCCACCTGTCAATCAGCGCGCGTCTGGCGCATGCGCAGTGCGCGCCGCAGCCCGCGCTGGCCCCGCGCGTCCCTCTCATCCCTCCCGCGGGACGGGACTGTCCTCCACGGCTTCGGCGGGCCCCAGTCTGTGGTCTGCACATCTGCGTTTCAGGCAAACGGGCCCCTCCACCTGGCTGGGCCTCCGCACCCCGGTGTCTGTCTGTCTGTCTCTCTCTCTCAGGTCCCCGAACGCTGCATCTGACGCTCACACGACACCCAGATGCGGCTGGAGACAGAAACCCTGACTCTGTTTTCAAGACGCGGAGCGGTTTTTCCGTGCCATGTGTTGAGGGCTGGCGGCTCCCGAGCCTGGGAAGGGAGCTGGATGCGATTGCGTCTCCGGTGTATTCTGGCTCCGAAGTGCTGAGATGTTAGAGACCCCCGACCACGGAAACCAGCTCAGTGCGTTATGTTCCCGCTGTAGGGCGGGACGCTGGGGTGTGGGGAGCACGGAGCGACCCTGGGGAACGCTCACGGGGCCGCAGGAGGGACAACGGGCACCTCTGTCCGTTTGCCTGTCATTAAACCACAGTACGTGCTGCACACCAACAGTCTTTTAAAAACCAAAATAATGCCTCTTGATTGGGCGCGCGCGCGCCCACGCGCGCATGCCAGAGAGGACCGGAAGGATGGATAGCGAAAGCTTCTCGGTGCCTGCATTTCAGCGACAGTTTTTCGTTTCGTTTTTGCCTCAGTGCTTTTACTGTGTCTAAAACCTTCCAAAGGAAATGAATAACATTGTCTTTCTCATCAGAGGAAAAAGCAGGTATTTAAAATATTATAAATTAGTCGAGCTGCGTAATTACAACTGGTTTTGCTGCGAGGAGAATCTGGCAGTTACGGCTGAGCTGTTTACTGCGGCGACGTACACAAAACACAACGTTTACCATTGTCATCATTCTAGGGGATGTAACTCAGCGGCGTTCGGCGCCGTCCCACAGTTGTGGGACTGTGGCTCCACGCGGGGCCAGAGCTGCTGCGTCTCCCCGCAGGGAGCTCCCATGGGCTCCAGGCGCCTGCTCCCCGCTCCCAGGGGGTGTGCAGCCGTGTTACCCGGCGACTCCCATGCGTTCCCCAGATGACTGGTGATGCTGAGCACCTCTGCGCGTGCTTGTTGGCCATTGGTGTATTTGCTATGGAGTGATATGTATTCGCGCTCTCTCCTGTGTTTTAATTAGGCTTTAAGTCGTTTTGTGGTTGAATCGTAAGTGTTCTTTGTATATTCTGGATACTAGACCCTTATCAGACACATGATGCGTATAAAGTTTCTCCATTCTTTGGATCATCTTTCCACTCCAATGCTCTTTGAGGTCACACCCAAGAAGTTATTTCCAAATTCAAGGCTGTGAAAATTTACCCGTTTTCTTTTTACCTGTTTAAGACTTTAATCATCTATCTTAACAACAGTCGACACAGAAAGTCTATTCATGCAGGTCTTCACCACTTTCCGTCAGCGATGTTTCACCTCTTAGATTTAGTTCTCTGAGCCAGTCTGAGTGAATCTTTGTAGGTGACGTGAGCTGGGGTCAAACTTCATCTTTTTGCATGCGATGTTCAGTTGTCACAGCGCCGTTAGTTGAAAAGGCTATTCTTTCTCCATCGAATGATTTTGGAACGCCCATCGAGGAGAAATCGACCACAGATGTATGCTTTCCTTCCCCACCTGCACTCCCAATTCTGTATGTACGTCTTTATCGCCCGGGACCCCTCGCCACCCGCGACCCCGTTTAACACGCAGGAGGGCACTTCATCTATCCAACACCTCTCGGACGGGCTGCTGCCGTCTGGGGCGTTGTTCTGTCCCTGAAACTGTTGTGTGGGCGTGGTGGGTGTTTGGTAACCCCTCCCATGCAGTTCCTGATTTTAGAAATTCTTTCTGAACAGGCAAATGCTCGGGCTTACATTCTTTTGAGTCCAAATAGAACCGTTTTGAAAATGTATCTTCTCCCTGCAGCTGCGATGGGATTTGTGGGAAATTCAGCTTCCGTCCAGAAGCCCGACGTCCTGTAGGACAACCGGCCACCGAGACATGTGACCGGTTGCTCAGAGAGAAGGCGTGTGTTCCAGCAACACGAACGCAGAGAGAGACACAGCTCCCGGACGGGCAGACCCGCTGGCACGTTCGGAGGATGGGAGACGCGTTCGAGAGCGAGACACGGTAATTAATGGGTAGAACGGGGTGCAGGGAAGGCGGGGGGCAGCGGCTGTCCCCGGAAACTGTGGGTGCTACGTCTCCGAAGCCTGTGTGCCCTTCGGGGTCCTTCACCCCGGGACCCTGCATGGCCAGCTGTGCCCGGGAGTGGACGCTGACCTGGCCCCTTGTCGCGCGGGCTCCTCGCCCAGTGGAGACCGTCTCCAGGAGCCGCGCGTGCCGTGGCCACCTCTGCCCACTGCGGCCGCTCCCGGCGCCGGGCGCCCTCCTGTGTGACCCCATAAACACTGTCTGCGGTCCCCCAAATGAGGACCGTGCTCATGTGAAAGCTAAAAGGAGATCAATTAAGAGAAGGGCCAACTATTCTAAGGAGTTGACTTCATCTTCGACAGAAGCGTCCTTTTCGACAGTGGGATAATTGGGTGCCATAATCTCTTGGTTGTGCGGGACCAGGAGCTAAAAAAAAATTCACTTCGTGCTCATTAAGGACAAGAAAATAGATCTGCAAGATTGGCATCCTCTGCTTCAGAAGCGTCATTTCCACGTTCGTTATCAGCCAACACAATGCTTCGGTCCCAGGGAACAGTAAACGGTTTCCGTAACGTGACGCTTTGAGCTGGACGGTCCCCGGTGTCAGCAGCCAGCCCCGTCACCTGAGGGGACTTGCCTTACTCCACGGCCCCTGAGTCCCGAGGTGGGCGCCCGCTGCAGGTCCTTCAGCCTCCCCGTGGAGCCCGGAAGCCTGAGAAAGCAGACGTAAAAATGGAAAAAGATAGAATGTAAAAGTAAATAACCACACTTAGCTTGAAAAGAGCCTGGTGGGGTGGGGGAAGCTGACTCATAAGCAAACTCTCAGAAAACCAATCTCGACCCACGTGAGCAGGGAAAAGGGCACATCCGACCACGGAAAACTGGGTTTTCACCAAATCATCAAAATGTGAGCATTTCCCAAATCCATCCATACACAAGACTGTTCTCTTCTTTATCCTACTATTTCCTCAGATTTTAAACGTCATTTAATTTCTAGCTCACAATAGCCCGAGTCATACGTGCTCGGGAACAAAACGCTAGACGGTAAATCACAGCAGAATAGATTGTAGCCGCCAGAATCCTACGTATACAGGGCTGTGGCTGCACCAAGACCGAGCTAACAGTTCACTGTTTTAATGGGATTCGTGCTGAATTTTGAAAGCAGGAGTCAAGTGAGAGATTTTATTTTCATGGAAACCCATTGCTGATGTACGACATTAGTACGAGGCTCCATCAACGTGACATCACGGGAAAATAAATCAAAATATGAAGCCCAAAAGGGCAGTCGTATTTCTTGAATATTCTGAATGTCAAGTTCTTGATGAGAAAAAGCAGCGGCCACACACACACACACCGGTCCGGGCTGTGTGTCTTCGGCGTGTGTTACAAAGTGGAAGTTGTTGAGTCCGCGTGTTTTCTGCCCCCACAGTATCTGGTGGCATTTGTTATGGTTTCATAAAACGCAGCTCGTGAAAGCATCAGAAAGGTCACCGCTTCCTGGTTAAGTTTTTTTAAAAAAGGGTGAGTTAACACACGCTCCCCGAACAGGTGAGATCTTCCACGTCTGTGTCTAAAGTGGGGGCGCGCCTGTCCAGGGTCCCCCGGCAGGCACCGTTCATCCTCGGGGGGCTTCCTGAAGTTCCACCGGGGGGTGCTACCCCGCGCATCTGTCACGAGGGGGCCTCTCTCTGTGCGCCCCTTTGTCAGGTGACAGGAAACAGCAGTGGGGCCCGGGGCGCCCAGGGGCCTCTTCTGAAGACACTGGCGCCAGGCCCTGCCACGGGGGAACACAGAGGTTGCCACATCACCCCTCAACGCCCTTGGTTAAAAACCACAGAAGTCACTCATCATCCTTTATCTTAACGTTCCGTGGCTTTATGACGCCCTTTGCCCTGCTCTGAGGCTGAGTTCGCGGCGCCCGGGAAAGGCTGCTACATATTTTATATTTGGGAACTCTGGCGAGACGATACTTTTACAGGCTGGTCATTTCGATTTTAATTGTGGGCCAGATTTCTGTTCTCGACGTGGAGGATGATGGCCATCTGTCCTCCGGTTTCACGGAAACGGAGCAAGCAAAGAAGGGTGTCGTGGCGACAGGCTAGCTTTCTCCCCAAAAGGGAACATTCTCTAACGGTTGTCTCCGCCGGCTGGGCAGCTCCGGGGGGGTGGGGGCAGCCCCAGCGGGGGGCACTTCGATGGAGATGGGGCAGTGGCCTGGCGACCACCAGGTGGACCAGCCATGTAGAGATGGGTCTGAGTCCGCCCCAGACCTGAGCACGGAACAGCTACGCTGCTCGGGAGCTGTCGTGAGACGTGAAGAGGGAGACACACAGGCCTGACGGTCTAGTGCCTCGTGCAAGATCGGGATGCAGAGAGCGTAGGTAGAGGGGGGCTCACCTGTGCGCAGGTGCGCGCCCGAGTCGCTCGCGTGAACTGACTTCAAAGGAATCAAATCACATGTTTATCCACGAAGAGAAAGAATCCTTCGGTCTTACTGGGCTGTCAAACTGGCAAGAGGCTTTCATAAAAGATTTCCATCTCGGTGGGGCAGAGAGGAATTTGCAGGGAGAAGCTCTCTGAAGTAAATCTCTGAGATCCCGGGCTCGGCGTCAGGCGGAGGCAGCGGGCAGAGCGTGACCGGGTCGTGGTTGTGGTCGGGGGCGCTGCAGCCCCGCCCCCCGCCTGTCACCGGGACTCTTGGCAAAGTGCTCGCCAGACTCTAAGGCGTGAACCGGAACTCTCTCTCCCACAAACGGCTTCACCCGACGCTCGGCTTCCTGACAAACCCTGGACGACGACGAGACGAGACGGCGAGCCCGGGCTCAGTCCCACCGCCAGCCCCTGTCGCTGGTGGGCGCTCACTGCTCGCGTCGCATGTCACAACGTGTCTCCAGCTGGCGCGGCCGTGGGCAGAGGGCCAGCCCCGCAAGCCCCAGCACCATCAGCATGTGGCATGTGCAGTCACAGCTTGTAGAGACCCCTGGAGTCGGGGCATGCGGCAGAGACGCCCAGCCCAGCGCTGTTCTGCGGCTTTGCACACGGCTGTGGGAGGCCAGGGCCACGCCCCTCCAGCTATGACAACCCCAAACGTCTCTGGACATTGTCGGATGCCCCCCAGGATGGAGGACGGGGGCAGAATCACAGCAGGGCAGAGCCCCCGAGACACGGCACACGTGGCTTCGCAGTGCAGAGGCCAGCTTCTGGAGCGTCCTGCGAGCGCAGTGCCTGCCCCGCTGCCCTGGCGACAGCCCGGGACGGGCACATGCTAACCCGTCCGAATGGGAAGTCTCCGGAACTGGCCAGAAATGAGGTGATGGAACAAGATTTCCAGTAACGAGAGAGTTTTCTTAAAGGGAGGAAGATGATTTTTCTCTGCGTGGAACCATGTTTTAAAAATGCTTTTAAATGCTTTAAAAAATTTAAGCCTGCCCCTTGGGGCCTCTGGCCCCAGGAGCCCAGGTGTGTTTCCAGCCAGGCCCGTGGTTGCACACGCACGCAGGTAGACTGCACACCCACTGGGAGGAGCCACGTGTCTGGCCCGTCTCTGCAGCCGGGGTCCGGCCCGGCACCTGCATTTGTCAGCCCCTCAACGTTGTCGAGCAGATCTGTGTGCGTGAACCCTTCCAGGTTCTTCCGCAGTCATCAGGGTGACAGCCACACACGTCTGCTGTCACGTATAATCACACGGCACTGCACAGTGACTATTCGCAGAGGATGTGGGGTGAGAGACTCACACATTTGAAACCTGAGTAAAGTCAGCGCTAACTGATGGTCACGACACTGATTTCTGTGACTCTCTGTCCCTTCTGTCTCAGAAAGAACAGCCATCAGCTCCTGTAATTAAAAGTCTCCTTGTACATTTAACGATTGGGGGAGGGAGTTGGTTGTTTTTGAAATAACACCTGCAGAACAATCATTAGGACCTTAATTAATTCTGCCTGACACACGGAAAAAAAATGAAACGCATCTTTAAAAAAGCTGCAGGGTGAATAATTTGCTGAATATTTGCAGAAGGGATCGCACTGCTGAGTATGCGACAGTATA
>PVKZ01009047.1:0-12708 GCA_004027375.1 Macroglossus sobrinus
GTTACAGGTAGAACTGTATCTCAAATCTGAGATAATATGACTTCTCCCTTTGAGTCACAAAGAAAAAGAAGATTATAACTAATTTTGATTTTAAAATACTTTTTCTTAACTAAGATTCACTTACATTTGTGGTTGCTCAAGTTGTCCAATGTACTTTTTACGTTAGTATAATTAATTCAAGAACTATGTAAGGTAGTTCTTATTAACCCTGTTTTGCAAGTAAGAAAATTGGAATTCAGAGCGATTGTGACTTTCTTAAACAGTAGAAGAGCCCAGATATTCTCAAACTGAGCTCTCCACTACAGCATCATTGCTTAACGAAAATGATATCATACAGAAAACAGCTACCCTGAATGAGAGGAAAATTATTAATAGACTCATTTCAGAGATTTGATGGTGTGTTATATATGACTTTAGGTCACTCCTGTATTTATTTATTTTGAATTTCCTGACAAGATTATTGCCTTAAACTATAATGAGAGAGAGAGAGAGAGAGAGAGAGAGAGAGAGAGAGAGAGACAGACAGACAGACAGACAGAGACAGAAACAGAAATAGAGAGAGAGACTTGTTCAGCTCAGTCCTATTTCACAGAAAATGAGTTCCAGAAAGTTCAGAGCTGTTTTGTTATAGTATACTCGCAGAAAAATTTGCCTTATATGTGTTTATTTAATTAATTAAAATTTTTATTGGTGAACTTGGTTAAGGAAATCTAATAAATTTTAGGTGTACAATTTAACAGTAAGGTGTGTGTGTGTGTGTGTGTGTGTGTGTGTGTGTGTGTGTGTTGTATTGTATGTTCACCACCATAGTTAAATTTCTTTCTGTCACCACATAATTGACCACTTTTACTCCATCTACCTCTCCCTCTCCCACTACACTTTGGTAATCACTAGTCTATTGTTCATGTCCATGAGTTTCTGTTTATTTGTCCTGTTCACTTGTTGCTTTTAGGTTTATATCCCATATATAAGTGATAGCATGTGGTTTTCAACTTTTTCAGTCTGGCTTATTTCACTTAGCATGATTATCTCGAGGTCCATCCAGGTTGTCGCAAATGGCAGTATTTCATCTCTTCTTATGGCTGAGTAATATTCCATTGTACATATGTACCACAGCTTCTTTATCCATATATCTATCATAGGACACTTTGGTTACTTCCATGTCCTGGCCACCGTGAATAATGTTGCTATGAACGTAGGCATGCAAATATCTTTTCAGATATGTGTTTTCAAGTCTTTGTGGTAAATACCTGGTAGAGGGATTGCTGGATCAAATAATAGGTCAATTCTTAGTTTTTTCAGGAACATCCATATTGTTTTCATAGTGGCTGTACCAATTTTCAGTCTCACCAGCAGTGTATATATGAGGCTTCCTTTTTCTCTGCATCCTTTCCAACATTTGTTATTACTTGTCCTATTGATTATAGCTATTCTAAAAGTGTGAGATAGTATCTCATTGTGGTTTTGATATGCCATTTCCCAATAGCTAGTGATAACGAACATCTATTCATATGTTTGTCAAGCATTTGTATGTCTTCTGGGGAGAAGTTTCTGTTCAGGTCCTCTGCCCATTTTTGATTGAATGGTTTGTTTTTTGTTGTAGTTATAAAGTTATATGAGTTATTTGTATATTTTGGATATTAGGCCTTTATTAGAAGCATTGCTTGCAAATATATTTTCCCATATCAATGGCTGTCTCTTTACCTTGTTGATGGTTTCTTTGGCTGGGCAGAAGCTTTTTAGTTTGATGTAGTCCCATTTACTTATTTTTGCTTTTAGTTCCCTTGCTTTTGAGGTCAAATTCATAAAATCCTCTTTAAGCCCAAGGTCCCTGAATTTAGTTTTTATGTTTTCTTCTATGCATTTTGTTGTTTCAGGTCTTATATTCAGGTCCTTAATCCATTTGGAGTTAATTTTGGTGTGTGGTGATAGACAACAGTCTAGCTTCATTGTTTTGCAGGTGGTTTTCCAGTTTTCTCAGCACCACTTATTGAAGAGGCTTTCTTTTCTCCACGTATATTTCTGTTGAAAATTATTTGCCCATATAAAGATGAGTTTACTTCTGGACTCTCAATTCTATTTCACTTGTCCATGTATCTATTTTTCTGCCAATACCATGCTATTTTGATTACTGTCGCTTTGCAGTATAATTTGAAGTTGGGCGGAGTGATGCCTCCACCCTTGTTCTTTTTTTTTCTCAAGATATCTTTGGCAATTTGAGGTCTTTTGTGCTTCCACAGAATTCTGATGATTATTTGTTTTATTTTTTTAAAAAAATGCTGATGGGATTTTGATGGAGATTGCATTAAATCTGTATAATGCTTTGGGTAATATGGTCATTTAACTACGTTGATTCTTTTAATCCAATAACACAAAATATCTTTTCATTTCTTTGTATTGTCTTTTATTTTTTTAATAGGGTCTTATGTTTTTCGTTATATAGATCCTTCACATGTTTCATTAGATTTATTCCTAGATATTTTTTGTTGTTGTTGCAATTGAAAAGGAATTATTTTTTTTCACTTCTTTTTCTTACACTTTATTATTAGAGTGTAGGAACACTATAGATTTTTGAACGTTAATTTTGTATCCAGAGACTTTAATGTATCTGCTTATTATTTCTAGTAGTGTTCCTGTGAAGTCATGAGGGTTTTCTATATAGAGAGTCATGTCATCCTTAAATGTCAAATAGTGGCAGCTTGACTTCTTCATTTTCTATTTGGAAGCCATTTACATCTTTCTCTTGCCTGCTTACACTCTCTAAGACCTCCGATGTTATTTTGAATAACAATAGCGATCGTGGACAGCCTTGCCTTGTTTCTGATCTTAGAGGTAATGTTTTTAGTTTTTCACCTTTAAGTATAATATTGGCTAAGAGCTTGTCATATATGGCCAGGGGTTTGCCAATTTTATTTACCTTCTCAAAGAACCAGCTCTTTGTTGCATTTATTTTTTTCTTTTTTTTTTTTGTTTTATTGTTTGTTTTCAATTTCATTTGTTTCTGCTCTAATTTTGATTATTTCTTTCCTTCTGGTGACTTTAGCCTTCATTTGTTCTTCCTGTTCTAGTTTTTTAAGATGAAGAATTAGGTTGTTTATTTGGGCTTGTCTTTGTTACAAGTAGGCCTGTAATGATATGAACTTTACTCTTATGACTGCTTTTTCCATGTCTCAAAAGTTTTATATGTTGTACTATCATCATCATTCATTTTTATGTATCTCTTGAACTCCTTTTTTATTTTTTCTCTGACCTAGCATTTCTTTAGGAGCATGTTGTTTAGTGTCCATGTATTTGTTCTTTCTGCTTTCTTTTTACACTTGATCTCCAGCTTCAAAGCATTATGATCAGAGAATATGGTTGATACGATTTCAACCCTCTTATATTTGTTGAGGCTATCTACGCATCTCAGTATGTGGTCGATTCTTGAGAATGTTTCATGTGCAGTAGAGAAGAATGTATAAGCAGCTGTTTTGGAATAGAAGGCCCTGTAAATATCAATTATGTTCAATTGGTCTAATGTGTCATTTAAGGATGTTATTTTCTTATTGATTTTTCTGTTTATATCTGTCCATATCCCACAGTGTGTTTATCTGTCCATATCCCACAGTGTGGTATATTTAAGTCACCTACTATGATAATGTTTTGGTCTGTTTCTCCTTTTAGTTCTGTTAGTAAGTGATTTACATATGTCAGGGCTCCCTGTTTGGGAGCATAGATATTAATAAGTGTTATGTCTTCTTGGTGTATGAGTTTCTTTATCATTATGAAGTGTCCCTTAATATCATTCCTTACCTTTTTTATTTGAAGTCTATTTTATCTGATATCAGTACGCTACTCTCTGAATGCCATTTACTTGAAACATCATTTTCCATCCTTTCACTTTGAGTCTATATTTGTCTTTGAAACTGAGATGCGTCTCCTGTAGGCAGCGTATGGTTGGGTTTTCTTTTTTGATCCATTCTGCAACTTTGTGCCTTTTTATTGGTAAGTTCAGTCCATTTACATTTAGGGTGATTATTGAAATATGAGGTCTTCTTACAGCTATTTTATCTTTTGCTTTCTGGTAGCTTGGTGTTTTCATTGTTTCCTTTTCCTTGTGTTTCTATTTTCTTTATTTTGGTTTGCTTTTGTGAGTTTTCCCTCTGGTCCCTCTTGTTTCATGTTATATACTTGGGTTCTAAATTTTTGTTCTGTGGTTATCATTATAAATATGAAAAGGATATATATATATCATCCTTTTTCTTCTGAGTGTGCCATACCTCCATTAATGTTTGCGAATTTGGAACTTTGAATCCTCCCCTTTTCAGTAGTTGTTGTCTTATTTTCTCCCTATGTATACTGAATGTTTATTACTATCTTGCTATAGAAAATTTATTTTTATTTAAAGCTTTTAACGTCCTGTTCATAGTACGGGTTGCACCCCTCTGCTTTTATCAGCCTGCCAGTTGCCTTCCTCCTAATTATACTTTTTTTTTGTCATTTGTTTTAGGTGAGCTGTCCTCTTTCAGTATTTCCTGTAATGCAGGCCTCATAGTGAAGAATTCCCTCAATTTCTGTATGTCTGGAAAAGTCTTTATTTCTCCTTCATATCTAAAGGAGAGCTTAGCTGGATACATTTTTCTTTGCTGCTAGTTCCTTTCATTTAATAGCTAGAATATTTGATTCCACTCCTTTCTGGCTTGTGTATCTTGGTGAAGGCCTTTTTGGGTTGAGGTAATTAGATGTTCTGTTGACTTCTTGAATTCCAAGCTCCAACTCATTCTTTAGATTTGGGAAATTCTCATCAACTATTTGTCTGAAAATGCTTTCTAATCCTTGTTCCTTTTATTTGCCTTTGAGAATGGTTCCTTTCCTGATAGTGTCAGCTAGTTCTTGTATTTCTTATTATTTTTCATTCTTCGGTATTCTGTTCTTCCTTCTACTTTATTTCTAGATTTCTGTATTTGATATCATTAATCTTTTCCTCCAGTTCATTAACTCTATTTCCTAAGCTTGCTATTTTACTTTTCTTCATCTCCAGAAGTTCTATTTGGTTTCTTTTAAGGGTTTCAATCTCCTTGCTAAAATACTTATTCTGGTGATATAGTTGTTGTGTTTGGGTTTTTGTTTGTTTGTTTGTTTTCATTTCTGCAGTTGCTCGTATGTGCAGATCCCTAGCTCAGACTTGCTTGTGCACAGGTTGGTATTCTTATTGAGTTTTAGATGTTCAGCTTATTGTTGTTTTAAAGGAGAGATGTAGGAACAGCTCTCACTCCACCATGTTTCTCTGGAGACTGCCTTATATTTGGATCATCCTTGTTTTAATCAGAGAAGACAAACAGCTCACCTCATTAAACTCCTTTTTCTCTACTCCAAGAATTTATAATAGAATGAACTCCAATTCTAATCTTAGATCACCTGTAAAGCTGCTTCTTTTTTTGGTTTTCTTTTATACCTACTTGCCTTTACATGTGATATTTCAGCAACACCTGGTTTCTCAGATAATTATTCAGCAAAACTTTCTGATTATAAGTAGCAAAACTAATCCTAGGCACTCATAGTTCAGTTAGTCACTTTGTTACTTTGTTGTTTGTGGGCAGGGTTGGGGTCTCAGGTGAATGGCCAAGCAAGTTTCATTCTTAACTATAATAACTCAGTGAGGAAGAATTGGACTGTGAGATAAAAATGAAATAATATAATAATAGTTGCTTACTGAAAGATAAATTTCTTAAGCTGCTTCTTTCTTTCTTTCTTCTTTCTTTCTTTTCTTTTCTTTTCTTTTTTTCTTTCTTTCTTTTCTTTCTTCGCTTCTCTTCCCTCCCCTCCCCTCCCTCCCCTTCCCTTCCCTTCTCTTCTCTTCTCTCTCTCTCTCTCTCTCTCTCTCTCTCTCTCTCTTTCTTTTTTTAAATGGGAATATTTTGTCTTGTCTTCCTGACAATTTAATGGTATCTTTGGAAGAGGTGTGATCCACCTAGTGGAAGAGTTAAAGTAATAAATATAAGAATAAAACATATGCTCTGAATTTTGTTTTTAGGGAGAGAGATGGGAAGAACAGAAATATCAGGAACTTGGATCCCTGGAAACTGTCTTGAATGTAATATCTATTTATTAATAAATACTTATAATGAATCCATGAGTTTAAAATTATTTTATGCAATGGTTAATACAAACGTGAAATAAATATTTTCTTTTTCTTAATTAATCTAAAAGATAACTTTTTAAGGTAATAATAATGACAAAGCAGTGGGTAATCATAATACATGGATAAGAGAAATGAATGGCAGCAATGCTACAATAGTGTTCTGCATTACACATAAAGTTGTACAATCTTATTTGAACATAGACTTAGGGTTATTTTTAAGGGTACATTATAAACTCTAGGGCAATAACTAAAAAATTAATACATATAATGGATATATTAACAACATAGATAAAATTGAATCACAAAAAAATGCTTAAATAAAACAGAGGAGGCAAAATATTTTTTAAATTCAGAAAATAGAAAATAAACATGATACATATCAATTTGATCATATTAAATTGGAGAAATATATATCATGCTAATGCAAAATAGAACAAAGCTGGAGTGGCTGTATTCATTTTAGACAAAGTAGATTTCAGAATAAGGAAAATCAGCAGAGTAAAGATAAGTATTACATAATAATAAAAAGGTCAGTTCTCCAAGAAGATATAAAAATCTTAAATGTATATGCACCTTTCATGAATAGGAAGAATTTAAATGTTCATACTACCCAAAGCAATCTATAGGTTAAATACAGTCCCTATTGAAAACCAATCCATACACCTGAGACAAACAAACAAAAAAATGTGTATGCACAGACAGAAGTGAAATGAGAAACATAATACATGATGTTAACTCATTGCATGACGTTTTTCTTAGTTTTTTTTCTAGATAACCTGATTCTTCAAGCAGATGGACTGTTTTTAAGGAACCAAAGGCTGGTATTTAGGAGAGGAACAGCAAATATTAATTTATTCATGGTATGATTATGCTGGAATTGGGGACAACAGGCAATGGGTTTTATTCATAACATGGTACTCTTTACTTGTAGACACTGGCTCAGTCTGACCAGGAGAATGTTAAAGCAATGCTACCTGCTATCCTTTCCATGGCCAGCTCTGCAAGAGCCAGGAAATGGCTGCAAGGTGAGGACAACCAATGGAACATGAGAGCAGCTTCTCTCCTGGGCTTCTTGCCCAGAACATCAGTTTCTGAAAGTAGAGGGTGCTTTACATTTTCTCAAAACATAAAGCGCCAGCCCTGAAAGTGGGCTTTAATAAACATGCTTGATTATAACACTTGTTTAGGTTTGAAGAATTTACAGTGGTACATTCATAGCATGAGAGCTCAAACAGAAACATAAAATCATATTACTTTAAAACTGTAGTTGATCTCTGTATCTAGGAGTCTGTTTCTGTTTTGTTTGTTTATTTTAGTCTTTAAATTCCACATGAGTGAAACCATATTCTATGGTTCTAGGTATAAGACTTATCAGGGGAGGGGAAGATCACATCATAAATTATATAAATGTCTAACCACTACTCTGTACATCTGAAACTATATAAAATAATATTGAATGTCAACTGTAATTGAAAAAAAAACTGTAGTTGATTCTGCATAATAAAGAAGACAAAGACTGTTTTTGTTGTTGTTGTTGCTTCTGGTGTTTGTTTTGTTATTTGCTTTAGAAGTCCTTAAGCCCTATCCCAGTCTGGAAGTTGAAGGGTAAGAAAAGGGGAAGTGAACATAAGTGAATAATACATGCTGCTCTGCATAATAAATATAAAGGGCCATCTCTTTCTGGTCAGAGGGAAGTTCTACACATTTCATGGTCCTGTTTTTGTCAATACATCTATATGGTAGACTTGAATACAAGCTTCTTTCATAAAAAAAGCTAAGCCCTAACTTATCAAACTTTAATGTGCATATGGAGACCTTCGTTAAAAGGAAGACTTTGATTTTGTGGTTGCCTAAGAGCCTGCATTGTAACAAGCTTCCAGATGATGGCTAGGCCTCCACAGGTCACACTCAGCCACAAACAAACGTGAAAGAAAGTCCTGGGAGATCAGTCTCCACTATACAACTCAGGAAAATGTCAGTTTACTTCCTAATGCCAATTCACCTGTAAGTTGAATAGAACTCAGATTTAAGACATCTTCCACCTTATTGAACAGATATTGAAGTCCTGCTCAGAATTCTTGAGTATTCAAGGCAAAAGTGATAACAGAGTTCTAATTTAATCTTCTAGATTTACAGATGAGAACACTAAGCTCTTAAGGAGTTAAATTATTTATTTTTTATCACTTAACTATTTAAGTGTATGGTCAGGATTCTAACAGTTTTCTGCCCAGTGCCCTTTACTTGCTTCATATAAGACAGGAAATCAGTCTACAACAGAAGATATGGAAACAGGGCAAAGTATGAACAGTGGAGGCATCAGAAAAGTTGGGAGGGAAATAAGAGATAATAAAAACCAATGCAGGTTTGATGAATCAATCTATAAAATATCAATGCAACAAAGTGTAGAGTAGAGAGAGTCACTTTAATATGGATACATCAGTATTTTAGGGGACAACACAACAAATAGGATCATTTCCACTAGGATAGAATATGTGAGACATGAGGGTCAGAAACAACCAAAGGGTGCTCCTTCTTTTTTCATAGGGTGAGTGATCCAGGTTAAGGTCTCAGGCAAAGCTGCTTTTAAAACCACTTTTACCTTTATTATACTAGACCACAGACTGAATTAGAGGCCTCAAGGTTCAGGCTAAGACTAAGGATTCCATCAACACCCATCTACTAAGATGTTTCCTGATTAAGGAGAAAAGTCTGATGTCAACAGTTATGACTCAATCCAAGTTCCTTAGGCAGTGAAAGAGAAGGCATGTAGTATGGGCTAGCAAAATTCAAACAGAGTCAATCAAGAAGTTCCCAACAGTGCCAATGCTCACAGTGAATTTCTTGAGACTCTGTCTTTGTCATTTGGAGGTTTATATCAATCCCAATGTCAGCTTTCAACCTCTTCTTCAATTTTTCCTCCTATCTAAGAATAGAAAATTGTATCGCTCACCACTCTAATCCTGATAAGCATATAAAATCAAAAGTGAATTGACAAAAATAATGCAGAGAATTCTGTAATTCAGACATTCTCTAACATCAATGCGGCGACATGGAATCCATGTCACTTGTTTTTCATGGTGACACTCTAGAAAACCCTGGAGGAACATTACTGCCTAGGAATCCTTTGAATTCCAAGGAAGGGAACAGGTTCTGGGACTACTGACACATGCGGGTAAAGGAAAATCATATCCTAAGGGAACCTGGAACACAGAGGCAAGGTGGGTGGGCAGCCTTTACTTTTATGACAAGAAACCAATAGAATAGGTATAAAATACAACACATTACAACAGAAGAAAGGCTAAAGGAAAGGTCAGTAGCATAGAAGATGCACTTGTTTTTCTAAATGGTATCTTCAAAGGGCAAAGATGGTAGGATCCTCAGATGATTTCAGGAAATTAATTGCATCTTTCATAAGCACACACATGGTAGAGCCTGTTAGGAGGAGAAAACAAGAATTAGAGCTGAGGGACAGCAATGAGAATAAATACTTCTCTCTCAGTCTTCACTAAACCTCCTTGATCATCTCTTCCCAAGTCCTGGTTTTATCTTTCTTCAATACCCCTGGCTTTCCCCTTCACATTGCTCAAATTCCCTTTAATCTTCTCTGGCCCCATTACTCAGCAGTAATGAGATAATAAACACTCAAGGAGTAAGTGCCCCAAGTCCAGTCTCATACTCAGTGTGGTACTGACACAGTAAGGAGAATAAATGCACTTCATGTCCTTCACACAATTCACACTCCCCATCCATGTCTTTTTCCCTCTTTACACATCTCTCCACCTCCTCCAAATAAGATTGTACCCTCATCCTGCCAAGAAAAGAACTAGCTGGAAGACCAGAAAAGGTCTGGACCAGAATGGCTGGAGGAGAGGAGTATGGGATTTCTCTCTTTCCCATCTTCTCTCAGGCCTGGTGGCTCAGTGTCTGGGAAGATGTCTTGCTTCCTAAGGAAAGAAGGCCGTGGGGTCCTAGACTTGTGCTCATAACCTGCATGCATGTGAATCCGGGATACAGCTTTTCTTTCTAGAAGTTCCCACTCACACTTCATGTCTTTACCATTAGCATGGAGCCAGAGCACCTCCGGGACCATGGCCCAGCCTGAGGAATCCACATTCTGTACAATAGAGAGAGACTCCCCTAAAGCCTTTGGTTGGAGCAAGAAACTCTTCAAAGAAATGTAAAAAGATTCACTCCTTCTTCACTGTACCCTAAACTGCTACTAAATGGGATTACCTAGTCTCTTTATCTCATTTATGACTTGCAAGGCATAATGCCAGGCCTTAAACTTCAAGGAAACAGTTCATTGAGTCTTAAGGTAAAAAGGTCTTAAATTTTAAATTCAGTGTAACCACTAGGACTGTGCTTGAAACTCCTAAACATCCCCAACAAGGATTACCTAGCTGTGATAAAAGAAACACATGTACAGTTGCTTTATAGTTTATAAAGTATCTTTTTTTTAAATTTAAACTCATACCTAAACAACCTCCCCCCCCCCAAAAAAAAAGAAAGAAAACATTAGTAATGATTTTTAAGAGAGAAAATTAATTCATACAAAACTGAAATGATTTTCCCAAAGTTAGCCTTCTAGCAAATGGTCGAGCTAGGAATGGAGGCCAAATATTCTGATTCAAATCATATTGCTCTTATTGCTCAACAGAAAGTCTCAGCCATAGAACAGAAAATGGGCTCCTTGAGTATTCACCCACAGCTCCCAACTCCAGTTTTTAGAGACAGTGGGTCAAGAGAAATTCCTCTTTCAGATCATAATCTTCGAAATTTAAAGAAAAAAAATCATGTTCTCTGAATAGTCTTGTTTTAGATCAAAATTCTCAGTTCCTTTAAATCTTCCTTAAGAAGACTACTTATGTCAAAATAGTAAGAATCCCCATGTTTGTTCTCCTAGTCTAGAAACAAACATCACAGTAAATTCTGAAATATATCTCCTTAAATGGTCACATCTGGTGGCAAATGTACTTTTGAAACTCTATGACCCCAGCCCAAAAATATATAATACATATAGTTTTCTGACCATACTATTGCACTCCACTAATTGTGCTTCAAATATGCTGATTCATATTAAGTTTGTGGTCATCTAAAATCTCTGATTTTCATGTGCAACAGCTCTTAAGTCATTCTGCTTCTATTCTCAACTTGTATAGTTGATAATTTAGCATGAAAAAACAGTATTTTTATTTCTAGTTATTTTCATAGAAATTTCAAGTCATTGCTCAAGTTTTCCTGGGCATCTTATTTTCTTATTTAATACTTTATCTCTCAGTTTTGTTATATACAATAAGAAAGCACTGGTCTACATCTTCGTTTTAATATTCATTGAAAAGATATACCTCCAGAGAATTCAGTGTCTGGTGAGTCCAGAAATCTGTTCTGAGTGTGAATAAATTCATCATTCAGTGCTGTGAGTTTTCAGCTGGTTTGTACTTCTTCCATATACTTATCTTTAAGAAAAATTCAAATTCCTTACTAAAATTCAGACACACTAGGGCTCTCAATTTTCTTGATTTATTGGCCCAGTTACCATGTTAAAGAAGAAAATGTTAGTCTGACATATCTTATTTTCAGTAAAATAAAGTTAGAATTTCATGATCTTTATATTTTCTAATTGTTTATAATTAATTATATTTATTAAGTTAATAAATTGTCTATTAATTGTTATTATTTATTCTAGAACAGTATTTTTAATAGAAATACAGTGTTATATACACATATAATTATAAATGTCCTACTAGCCACATATAAAAATATAAAAATAAAGAAGTTCAATTATTTTACAACCTAATATATTTTATTTAACCTAATATATTTAACCTAATATATTTCATTTTAACATGAAATCAATATAAAAATTATTAATAAAATATTTTACATTCTAATCCTGATGGTGTAAAAATAGCTTAAAGACCACATAGTTTTGACAGAAGGTATCTCACATCTGGATATCTAGTGTAAGGAATGACATACTGAGAGGAATTTAAAAATCAGTAGGCAAAAAACACTGTAAGTAGAACAACAGTTTGACTCTATGGGGAAAAATAATCTAAGGCTCTGTATATGAAGAGTCTGAGTTTGAATCTCAGCTCTACTAATACTTAAAATGTACCTATATTTAACCAATGGAGAGCTCAGCTTTCTCTATAAATTCGAGACAATTATGCTTGATGCATGAGAAAGAATGTAAAGTATCTAAAAGGCCCATCATGTGCTCCCTACAAATAGTAGTTGCCAATAAATTCGCAAAACCAGCAGCAAAACCTTGCTGTGCAAATTTTCTGCTTTAGTAAGAGGTTCCATGAGAGAGAAAGCTAGAGTGGGGATATTCCAAGTTACTGAGTATTAGGACAGCATTGGAAACCAACACAAACTGAGAACCTACTCTGTGGATTACATTAAGAAGGTTCTCATGGCAACTCTAGAAGATGAATGGTTGTGCAGGCGAGGGAAGCAAGGCTCTGAGAAGTGAGCTGATTCACTTAAAACACCACAGTAATTGGGAGTCCAGAGATCTAAGTTCATCTTGGACCTCAAAGCCCTCTCTTTAATTAGCAGCCTAAGAAGAATGAATAAGTAGA
>PVKZ01009048.1:0-12691 GCA_004027375.1 Macroglossus sobrinus
GTCCCAGGGAGTTCCCTCCAGGGTGAGAGACAGCCCCCGAGAAAAAGAAGGCCTTTGCAGCAGGCACAAGCCCCTTCAGGGCCCAGGGTGTTCTGCACCCCATGCTGACTCACAGGCAGTGTCTCCTGGGTGGACAGAGGTCACCTCCTATCTTTTGCACGCACAGGCAGCTACAGTCCATCGTTGCTCCGTGCCACCGTGCGCGCCGAGGACCTGTGGCCCCTCCACAGGGTCTAAACAAACCAGCCTGTCCGGGAAGCCGGGGACGGCTCTGGGCTTTTCTCCGTAGGCGAAGTGGGGATGGCACCCACCGCATCCTGTGTGTGTATATATGGGGTGGGGTGGGGGAGGGGAGTAGTACAAGAGAGGGAGGAGGAGGGAGATGCTGGAAGTCAGCCCCACAGGATGGCGACTGCAGGCAGCCAAAGGCCTGGTACTTGGAGGCGGGATGAAAATGAGATTTCCAACGCCGCCTTAAAAAATAATGGCCGATAGCTCCTTATCCTGTGTTACCGTGAGGTGTCTCCGTAAGAATAAGGATCCCCTCTCTGGCCCGTTGGGTTTGGGTCTTCTGCACCTTGTCACAGAGGAGGCTCCTGGAGTCTGGGCTCCGGGTGAAGGCAGTGTGGAGACAGGTGGAAGGGTTGGGACTGCACCTGCGCGGTCCTCACCTTCTGCCCTGGACAGGGGCGGGCCCCACCCAGACTCCTGGACTGGGTGGGCAAACTGCTCCAGCGTCTCCTACAGCACTTCTGAGTCTCCCCCTCCCCCTATACACACACACACACACACACAGAGGCACGCGTGCACACACACACGCACACCCGGGGACACACCACCCCACAGCCAGGGAGTGAATTCACCTGGACCCCCCTCCATAAACTCTTCCTGGCCCCCGGAAGGAAGCGCGCAGGGCCGGGTGTGAGGACAACAGGGTCAGGATACAGTGCTTTATAGACAGAGAGAAAGGAGCGGCCACAACCCCTCGCTTTCGATGCAAATAAACCCAGCTTCACCTTTCACGCAGAAAACCGCAGCCCTGGGCCACCACCCGTCTGGGGAGCATCCCGGGAATATTCATTCCCCTTCCTCCGCTTGCACGTCACACCGGTCTTTGGAAACGCTTTCTTCAGCGCCGCGTTTTTTCTCCCCAGGACCCTCTCCCTCTCGCCTTCCTTTCTGGCACAGTCGGGAGGCCCCCCGCCGCAGGGGGCCCCTGGGGACCGCGGGGCGCGCGCCGGGCCGCCGGCAGGTGGCGCTGCGCCGCGCGTTATGGGCCCTCGGGCGCCCGGCGGCGGGGACGCGCGCTGCTCAAACTTTCTCGTGCCTTTCCCGGCCCCACACACATGTCCGTGGACTTCAGTGGCGACTTGCCTCAGGCTGCGCGACGCTCCCTGGCTGTGTGTCCAGGCTCTCGATGTTCATCGCTGCCCTGTGTTGCTTTATTTTTTTTTTTGGGGGGGGGGTGGGTGAAGTAATCAGGGTTTGCAAGCGTCCTTAAAACCCATCCTATAACTGCTCATGTCAACTAGGCAAAGAAAGGTCTGTACTTTCTGGTCGAATAACGCGTAAAACTTCCATGTTAAGAGATAGAGTGGTTTGGAGGACAAAGAAGTGCTGAGAAATGTAAGTAAAAGGAGCACCTAAGCTTTTTGTTTCTAAATAAACGAGGGGTGGGTGTGTGTTGGGGGGTCTTTTCCCTGGAGCAAACAAGCAGGCAGGCAGCAGGGGTGGCAAACCTGGCTGCTGCCGCAGGTGTGCAGAGAGAGGGGGGCGCCTCATGTGATTGCGGGGCGCCCTTGTGTGCAGTGATCGTGAATACGTAATCGTGGAGGAAAGTTAGGGGCTGTGCTGGGGGCCCGGGGCTGCCGATTCGGGGGACACGGCTAGAAAGCCGTGGGTGTCCACGAGGCAGCTGAACGGCCGTGGACTGAGGGCCGTAGGGATTGCCAGTTGCGGTGTCCTCGCCAGGCCACGTGGCCCCATTTGTTAGGGCGCAGCATGCATGTGGTGTCGCCATAAAAACCTGCCTTCTCGAAGTAAACGAGGCAAGCCCGTGGGCAGCTCCTACAGGACGGATGCGGCTTCGTTTGGGGGTGTGGATCTGACATGACCCCACACAGCGAGGACCAAGTGGACTCGGCCTGGATGAAGAGGACTAACTGTCATCTCCTCGCCTGGGGTGACGGTGGCCAGCGCTGCAGGCTGGGAGCAGGAGGGGGCGTGCGGGGGGGGGGGACCCCTGAGTCAGGACTGACTGATACAGTCGGGATTGCGGGGTGGTGATGGAAGGTTGTGGAGGTTTTGTCATACGTGTTCTTCGTCAGATGTCCCAGCTCTTTCTTGCCCGGATCGGACTGTGTATTGTTGCCCTGTGTGCAGAGTAAGCACGGAGCAGAGTGACGGGGTTTTCTTTGCGTAAATGCTGGTTCAACTTCTGGAACTGGCAGAATGTCCCAAGCGCCCCTCAACAGAACAATAGCTTTGGAAATCTAGCTTTCGACTTTTTTGAAAAAAAAGTTTTCAGCAAGTGACCCAATTATTATTTCTGTTTTATAGGCACAGCGATAGTGTTTGATTCTCCTAACCCATTTTTACTGTTTTATCTCATAAATCAAGAATTATGGCTACGTGGGTTTCTCTTTCTGAGATAATGACTAAATACGTCCAGTACGCACTAAACTCCTTCTTTTCGAAGTTAGAACTATGCTCAGACTTTGAAATTTAATCACTTGAAAGAGTAATTAAACAGAAGGTGATTAAATAATATGCAGAGGTAGATTCATTTACTAACATATGGTTTTTGACATTTGATTGTTTTTTTTTCACTTGTTTTCATTTTTTAAGCTAAAGTTCAAAGACATGTTTCTGACCGAATGTCATTTATTATGTCACATATGCTGTCTATACCGTGACTCTTATTAACATAAGGAACTGAAACATTAGTTCTGGGACTAATAGCAATATTTAAAGCTCACCAAATATTACAAACACTGCCGATCCATAATATCCAGAAGCTGATTTTTGGATCAAATTTAGAGCTGTCTTTCAAACAGAGCCACATTCAATTTAAAATTAGTCAAGAATTACAGTTTGCTATGAAGATTGTCTCCACCTCCAATATGAGCAAATGTCACCAAAATGAAAGGGGAAAAAATAAGAAAAGAAAAGAAAAGATGTGATTGTTTTGACACGAGCGAGAGAAGCTTAGTGTCGCTTCATTTTTAACCTCACTTCCAATTATCTTTTTAACCGCCCTGGTATTTCAGCGTGGAGATAATTCATATCTCATCAGCCTCCTCCAGCCCGGCAGCTCCATACCCAGCGCTCACGCTTCTCGTGGAATCATATCGCTAAACACATCATTACAGCTCCCGCAGCAGGCGCATGCAAATCGGCTTCGCTGGGCAGCTTCCCACCCTCATTCGATCTCATTTTCTCTCCTTGGGTGATTTTATTCTTACATGTGGTGCGTGAGTGTTAGTGTTTCCCCTCGAGAGGCAGGCCGGGAGTTTTCAAGATGTAAAAGCAAACCTGCCCTTTGGGGGATGGAGAGAGAGAGAGAGAGAGAGAGAGAGAGAGAGAGAGAGAGAGAGAGAGAGAGAGAGAGAGAGAGAGACCTGTTGAAACGCCCCTGGGAACAGAAACACATGGATTCATGGGCACGGTTGAGAGAAGAAAGTCTTTCCCGGGGAAGGTGATGATGGAATGCAGGACCTCGGGAGGGGACGGCGTTAGCCTGGTCCTGAACGCCCACAGTCGGTGATTCCTAACCCCGTTCACGAAGTCACATGTCGTGGAGGTTTAGCAAACGCATCAAGGAAAACCGGGTTTATTTCCTTCAGCGGTTTTGCACCTGCAGATGTAAAATCCCGAAGCCCCCTGCTTAACATTTGAAAAACTAGTATGCAAATGACTGACTGCCTTATCTTTACACAATTTGCTTTAACTTCACTTCCTCTCACTTTGTCATTTAATTTGTATGGTTTCCAAATCAGAGTGACTATCATCTATTAGTCCCCCTGGTGACAGAGGGCAGGGCGTTGTTGTATGCGAGTTAATAAAGCAGAAACACAAGCCTAATTACTGGGGAGATAAGCCATGCTGGCAGGGGTCCCCTTTCCCCGGGGTCTGGAGCTATCTGCACCCAGACATTTTGGAGTGAGTCTGTGCACATCAAGCAGTTTGGGGAGGGGGTGTTTCCATAGAGCAGTACTGATACATTTCATGAATTGTCTTCCCTAGAGGATGCTGTACTAAATTGTGCATCTAGACCAGGAAGCAAGTACATATTCATTAATCAAATGAGATAATGGGGTGTGGGGGGGGGGTGGTCAGGGAGCTTCATAACTGCAAGGGACAAAATAAATAGAAAGTGGCATTTTTGTTACAAGGGCATATATGTATATTTAAACAAAGTCTACGTACACATGCATTAAATAACTGGTGTGTGTGTGTGTGTGTGTGTGTGTGTGAGAGAGAGAGAGAGAGAGAGAGAGAGAGAGAGAGAGAGAGAGAGAGATATGGGGGAGAGAGAAAAAGATTGAGTCAGTCTCTCTAATGCCACCAGGTACACCATGGAACGTATCCCTCTAAGAAAAAAATTAAAATATACATATATTTTATATATAGTACAAGGCACAGAATCATAAGCAACAAGTTTTATAGCATAGACCCTGTTTGAAAATCTGATTTATTGATCATTCAGAGGCCCATATTGTGTTTTTATGGGCTTATATCATGTATATATAGCTATACCATATTTAGGCAAAGTGCATAGGCGTGCTGAGAAGTATCACCCAGCCTCTATCACTGTCAGTTCCCCCGCCCCCCCAGACCCCTCCCACCACGTAAAACAAACAGAAAAGCCTACCTGTGTGGCTAAAATCACTAACGTTTAAGAAATATTCATAGAAGAAGAGGAAAAAAAAATACAGTTCCTGACTTCTGCTTTGAATGGTTACAATTATCAGTGGATAACTGATTCAAAAGCTGAGAAATGGTGTTTGGAGAGTGAATCTATTAATGCAGCTTTGTCCAACAAATATTAAAATTGCGAAGCAATTTGCCCATTTGACAATGGCTAATGAACTTAAGTATGTAGAATGAACTTTAATAATTGAGGAAATTGTGCAATTAAGTTGAAAGCCGCCGAACATTACAAATAAAATTAACTCTCTAGTTTAGTAAGAATATCGCTGCTTCTATTACCAGCCAGTTCGGTGAGTATCAAGAAGAAAGTGGAAAGTTTCCATGGCTGTGCCTTTATCGTGAGAATTTACCCTAAAGATATTGACCTTTTTTTTTTTTTTTTTTTAACAGCAAGGAGAACTAATCATTCTTTTCCACGATACATTTCTGAATCCCCACCTGGTTGGAATTAGACAAAATGTCTCCTTGGCGCGGTGGGTTTTAATTTTCACTTCAGGTTTATGGTCCTGTCTGTGTCGATTTTAAATTTAAGTGGATTATATTCAGCAAAAAAAAAAAAAAAAATCCTGTTACTCTCCGGGCTCGGCTGCCTCAGACCATTATTAGCCTTCTGTACGTTCAGCTTCCACAAATCTGTTCACCCACAAATCCGTCAGGAGCCTCTTCTGATGGAACGGGCTAGACCGAAGACATCCGATTAATATTTGATAACGTAGAAGTGTCCTTAATCAAACTTGCTTATTTCCTGCCAGAAATGTTTCCACAATTATCATAATTGTTGTGCTAAATATGTTTGTCTGCGTATCTGGCTTCGGGGGTAATCTTTCTCTCTCTCTCTCTCTCTCTCTCTCTCTCTCTCTCTCTCTCTCTCTCTCTCTCTCTCTCTCTCGCTCTCGAAAGCCACTCGTTGTGGGACTTGAGATTCTTGCACAAAACCCAATTAATATGAAGATGACAAGCCCTGACGAGCTCCAAAGAGGCAACAGCTGAGCAGACTCTAACATTCTTAAGTACAGATACTTGAGTGATCAAGTACATCTGAGGGAGACACACCATTCAATAATCCCTTTCTCAGGGAAGTCAAGAGCCCCGTGCGATGGGGGGGGGGAAATCAAAGCGGCACATCAGAAAGCGCAGGACCGCGCAGGTCCTGTGGCGTCTCGATTAAAATGCAGGAGTTATGGATTTTTTTCGGGGTGATGGGAACCTTTTCTGTTGTTATTGATTTCTTTTGATAGCTTGATGATTTCTCTAAGATGATCTTAAAAGCTTAGAGGGGGGAAAAAAAGGGCCTCGTCAAAAGGTATCTGGCGTGACAGGAGCACTCGCGGTTTTGGTGAACTCGGCTCAGCGAAAGGCGGGGTTCGGCCTGGGGGAGAACGCGGCAGCCCCGGGGGGAAAGAGCCAAAGAGCCGGAGCCTCCACAGCACGAATGAAACTTTTACTGCTGTGTCTGGTGCGCGTGGCAGGCGCGCCCTGCCTGCCCGGGGCCGGTAAGGAGGGACGGGGACGGTTTGCAGTGACCTGGGCCTTGCCCCAGAGAGACAGACGTAGCAAGTTACGAAGCGCTGTCTGGACAACAAAAGCATCTCCATTCGCACCCATCTGGACCCCCAGTTTCCCAGCGTCGCGGGGGGCGGGGGGGGGCTCCCCGGATCCACAGCTGCACGCGGTGTCTAGAGGTGACACCCTGAGCCACTGATCTGCAATCAGACACGCACTTCCTGTCGCTTTAAAAGGCGGCGCTGACGGGCAGTAAACACACAAGGCCGAGGGAGCCAAGCGGAGCTGCTGTCGGGGCCATGGGCCGGGACGCGGGGCTCTGAGCCCTGCAGCTCCCGTGGCCGGGGGCACCCTCTTCAGGGACGTAATGCCCCGTGAAGTTGGTTTTGTGCAAACTCTTTCGCACGCGTGGAGACATAACAAGGCAGGGAAACCGTGTGGCCGCGTGGGCACGCGAGGACGTGGCGGTGTCTGTGGCCCGGTGCCCAGCTCCTCAGCAGCAGGAGGCCCCCATGCCCAGCACACAGCGCCACCTGGTCCCACCAAAGGGAACCCCGACCAGGGTGTCCCCTGCTTGTGGCCTGACAAATCTGATTTGGCCTTCTGAGGCTGCCCACCCAGTGACGGGGTCTGTCCCGAGTCGAGGAGGCTCGTAGGTGTCCTCGGGCGCACCCGCACCTCATGCTCACACCCACCCCACGGCCAGCACCTCCCACGGGGCACGCCACCCCAGGGCTCTGCAGATGTCCCTGTTCCCACAAACAATAGGAACAGGGATAATTCTAAACAAAACCGCTTCAGCGGAGGTCGAAACAGATATCCAGACAGAACAGAAATGGCTTTCTTCCTCCAGGGTCAGCCTCACGTGTTCAAAGGTACACGTGTTACTTTCCACGATGCGAGAATTACGGAGAAAATGCTTTCAGAGACTCCTCTTATAAACCAGGTACAGACCCCACAGGGACTCAGCTTCCGGAGGTTCCCCCAGCTCCGCGGGTCACGAGGCAGGCTTTCTCCTGAGGAGGACTGTCACCCGGGGAGTGCGCTCTGGGCGCAGAGCACCGTGGCCTCAGAATCGACTCTCAGCCACACCGGAGCGCGGGCGCTGCCAGCTCCCCAGCGCGCAGTGCCCCAAATTGTGAGCTCTCTGAAACAGAACGTGTCCCAGTTGCCTTCTGGGGTTCCTGCTAATTAATATTCAAAAGACTCAAGAGAGGAAGGATAGATACCTAAATCATACATATGTATATGCCTTTTAAGCTTTATTATAAAGGCAAAATAACCCCTCACTTGGTTAAAATCCAACCGGAGTCAACATACAAAGGTGACTGCACTGTAATACTAGACATATCTGCATTATGTAGGCACGTTCCTACGCCACCAGATCCTCTCAATAGTAATTATTATGCCAAGCACCCTGTTGGCACAATTACACTAAAGCTCTAATTAGTAGCAGTAAGATTAGAACCCCTACGTGTTAAATCTGTAGAAGCAACGCTGAGTGAAGGGTTTAAAACAGTTTCAAAACATTGTATTGTCTTTATTACAGTCTTTATACTTCAGTAAAGAAGGGTTTTCTATAAAATGCACTTAAAATAATCTGGTCCTGTCACTAAAAATAGGAGAGAAAAGGTAATTGCAGTCAAACCTAGTGAGCCGGCTCGCTACCTAGGTGCATGAAATCGAAAATGACAAATCTAGTGAACTCCAGCGCGCGCGGGAGAGAGAGAGACCCACTTCCTCCCCGCTGGACGGACGCGCTGGTATTTTTCCAGCCGTCAGCCGGGAAAGGGCGCGCGGCCCCGCTTGCTTGTCACCCGCCTGCCTTTCGCGCGCCCGGCTTTTTCATTACCTGCAAGGAGCCCGCGGCAGGCGGGGCGCCTCCGGAGCTGGTCTCCCTCAGCGATGCGATGGCAGCGTGGGGACATGGACCTGTCTCCGCGGAGACGGCGACATCCGCGCCGAGCGCAGAGCGAGGTCCCTGTCCTCTCCCTGGGTGGGAAGCTGCACAGCTGGGTTCCCCAGGCCTAGATCCCGGGGGGGGGGACACCCCCGGACACCCCCACTGCAGAGGTTTCAGTCCTGCGAGGGCAGACTGGGGGTGCAGCACCCCGGCCACGGGGAGTGATGGGCACAGCTCAAGCAGAGGGGAAAGGCGGACATGGGATGCCAGACGCCAGGTGTATAGATAGATAAATAGATAGATAGATAGATAGATAGATAGATAGATAGATAGATAGATAGATAGAGATAGAGATAGATATAGATATAGAGATAGAGATAGATATAGATATAGATATAGATATAGATATATAGATATATAGATATATATATGTGGACCCGGGAATGTTCTGGTTGGATTTCCCGGGAAACTGAGTCATCACAGCCATCTAAAACGTCTTAAGGGAGAAAACCCAGACGTTCAGCGGGAGAGGAAAAACAAAGCATGCCATCTGCCTGGTGGTCTCCCGCTCCCCTGCCCCCACCGTCCGGAAACAAATGCACCCCGGTTTCCAGCAGACACCGGAGTGCCACGTGGACTGAGGGGTGCCACGGCAGGCGGCGTCGAGTCTTCCGTGCCCTGCCTCCTGTCCACCGGCTCTTCTGCCCGCCACCCCCAGCTCCCTGCCCGGGCCGTCAGCCCACCAAGGCCCCACGTGGAAAAGCAGAGCGCTGAGCCCACGAAGTTTCTCCGAAGGCTACGGGATCCGCCGGTAAACCGAGCTGTCGCCAACACGTACATACAGAACTTCAGCTGTCCCGTGAGCAGGACGCGGCCTTCCTGTGTGGGGGATGCCACATTACAAACCGTTATCCTGGAGCCATCTCTCCCTACAAGCCCACAGCACGAATGAACATCTGAAAACTTTGCCTGCGCTTTCCCATCGAAGCAAACGCGCTATTTATGTCGCTTCTGAAACGTTAAGCCAGACAACTGTGGCAGTCTCCGGGAGGAAAACGGGACATCGAGACCCCCCACGCGTTCCTGTAGGTCTGTAGTAATGCCCCCTCCCTCCACCGACAAATTCCCCATCGTTACCGTGATGCTTAGCGAGCGTGCATTTGTGCAGCCCCGCGCACAGCCAGACCTCAGAAACGTGCAACGTGACAGCTATAAAACTGTCCACAGGAATGTACAGTGGGAAGGGGGCAGAAGTCGGAGAGAGGGGCTCTGAATCTTCATCATCGCATGTCCGTGGCCATATGTTATAATCCAGAAGCGCCATTTACTGTAAAAACTGAAGACGGGGAGACTGCGGAACTTTCTGGCTCCCATATTTTATGCTGGCTTCTCTTCCCTAGCCCCCGACTGGAGGGAGGAAGCGAAAACATCCTTCTGCCTTACAGGTTATCTCACGGCCGTCATAATGCCAGTATTTATACGCGCCTATGTTTTATCTACGAACGCTATTCACATGAGAGCTGATCTCTCTGCAACTGTTACAGAACTATTAAATGTATATTAGCATGGTCATTTTTATTTAATGGAAACAAATAACAGTTAATCTTATTGGAAGGGTTAAGTGGGTTTACTTGGTAAAGGGCAAATCCCTTTGGATGCTTTTTTTTTTTTTTTTTAAAGAGTGGCTGCAGTCGCTGACAGATGGTCTTTGTCTCGGTGTAGCTGAGGACAGATACAGTTTCTTTTTACGCATTTATGAAAGTTGTAGATATAGATGCTTGGTAATATGCAGTGGCCCAGGACAAAGAGCAAGCTGGGTGGACAGAGAGGATTAGATTTCAGCTCAGTGACAGATGGCCGGCTTAGCAGAGTCAGATAAAATTAAAAGGGAGGGGGGACGGATAAAAGAAACCACTTTCCATGTAAAAGTTGTGTCTCTTAAGACAATGGCAGCAAGCAACAGTCAGCTCTTTTTCTAACGTGGGGTCAAGTTTCCGGATTTTAATTCCTACTTCAAATATGTATTTTATTTTCACTTTTGCAGACGACGACGAGGTGGGGGTTCTTTTCTGTTGGTCAAGTTTATCCAAGGGAAGCTGAGACACAATTAACAATGTGCCTTTGAACTTGGCCCTTTGCACAATTACCCTGAATTTCCGCATGTGGGGCCCCACCCACGTGAACCCTCTTCGGCTTAATTTTTATAAGCCTAGCAGTAAAATCCACATTTTTTGCTTACTCCATCTACACCATCGAAACCTATAACATCACTGTAAACTTTGTCAAGGAACCATACAACATAGTTAGTGTCAATGTGTCACACTGAAATTATTCATCGGTGTCTCGAGTAAAGTCCGGTCATATTTACGGGTTATGCCATGGCCATGTTTTCTGGCGATGCCGTTTGCTGGATCTCATAGATTTACTGTGTCTGCTTTTTTTATGACTGACATAGCAATAACCAGATTGCAAAGATATTTATGTTGTTTGTGGCTTAGCAAGATAATTAAAGGATATAAATTAATCAAGCGCAATTAATTAGAAACTTTATGTTCGCAGCGGTCCTTCTTTGCATGTATAATTTATATTTATCGATTTCCTGGCTTTCATTAGCCTATGAGATAACAGCAAAAAAATGCATTAGGGGAGAAAATGCACAATTAGCGTGAGCGCAGACCTTGGCGTAATGGATAGATCGGCCATGTTCGGGGCGAATAGAAAGCTTTGTTAACTGTCATAAGCAGTTACGATGGATGAGTGGTATTTCACTACATATCTTTCGGCTGATTAACGGCGTTTTTAAAGAGTGCTCTTAATGGGAAGCTGATAGGCTGGCTAGATTTACATTTTAATCAGAGTATTTATGATCGAGGCAGCCCTAGAAATTCACTAGCGGAGGGTGAGGCGACATTCCCCGGAGAGGGGGGGAAGACGGGGGCAGAGTCCGCTTCGGGGTGTCCACTCGCCTACCCCTTCTCTCTCGTTACGTGTCCAAAGGTGTCTGTGTGGGGGAGGAGGGGCGAGGACGCCGGTGGCCTCCTCACAGCCGGCCACCCGCTGGTTCATCTCCAGGAGAAAGGGCCAGCTGCGCAGATGCCGGGAGAAGGAAGCGCCGGTCACCCGTGCAGTGACACTCGTCACTGGGTGTCAGACGCCAGCCCCACGGGCAGCAGCAGCCCCCGCGATCCCGCACCAAGGGCTCCCCATGGCAGGGAGACAGTTCCTGGCTCGAGGCCGGGCGAGCCCTCGTTGGGAGCCTGCTTCTCCTGTTTCCTAGCTGGGTGGAGAGCCAGCCAGCCAGCGCCAAGCAGACCACACAAAAGGCCGCAGCCCCGGGCCGGGGTGGGGGGACACCCAGGCCACCGCAGCTGCCATTTAAGTCTAGAAGCCGGGCCCTGTCTGAACTGTGAGCCATTGCAACTCTGGCTGCTTCACACAGGAGCGGGAGGCAGGATGTGGAACTTTGAGAGAAAGGAAGTAGACAGTAGGTCCTCCCAGGGGGAGCACGTTCTCTTTCTTTGAAGGGGAGACAGGAGGCGTCACCCTCAGGAAAGCCCAGCAGTCCCCAACCTTTGTGGCACCAGGGACCGGGGCTCCTATGAGCATCTAACACCCGAGGATCTGAGGTGGATCTGAGGCGGTGATGCTGGCGCTGGGGGCGGCTGCAGATACAGACGGAGCGTCGCTCGCTGGCCCACCACTCACCTTCTGCTGTGCGGCCCGGTTTGGTCCACGGCCTGGGGTTTGGGGACCCTGAGTTAGAGGACTGAGGTGGACTCTCCCATCCCAATGCTAAGCCGCAATGCCTGGAAGTGGAGAAGGGACAAAAGCCGGTCCTCCAAGCTCACACTGTTTCGATCTCGTGGGGCCCTGCAGGGGCAGGCTGGTCTCTGGGTTCAGTAAAACAGTCTCCCTGAGACGGTGGCTCGGGCAGCCCACGGCAGAACACCTCGGGCTCGGACAGCGATGAGGCCGCAGGGTGGGATTCGCGGCTGGCCGGCCAGGTGGCCTTTAACGGGCATCTCTGAGGGAGAGGACCTATTTCTCGTTCTCACGTGGAGATGGGACCGTAGGGGCGGACAGCCGTGTTGTCTGTTTCGCGGGCGTCCCCAACGTGGTCTGTCAGGAAGCCTCTGGAAAAGAAAAAAGGAGAGAGCATTCATTCCCCCAGGGGCCGTTTCTGACCCAGACAAACCAGAGAGGTCTCCCGTTCGGCTCAGAAAACGATGGGCCGGAGGGAGGCCCGGCCTGGTCCGTCCTCAGGCCGGGACAGAAGGCCCCACACCGGCTGGCTGCGAGCCTTCCCCTCTCCCTCCCCCTCTCCTTCCCTCTCCCTTCCCCTCCCCCTCCCCC
>PVKZ01009049.1:0-12705 GCA_004027375.1 Macroglossus sobrinus
TCCTTCCTTCCTTCCTTCCTTCCTTCCTTTCTCTCTCTCTCTCTCTCTCTCTCTCTCTCCCTCCCTCCCTCCCTCCCTCTCTCTCAGCGCTGAGAAGGGGAAGGAAGCAACGGGATGAGGGCAGGTGCGCAGACCGCCACAGGGAGACCCGCCTGCCGTCAGCAGCCCTGGGGCAGGAGGGTTTAGCGCAGGAGACGGGCCCCCCTCTTTCTCTTCCAGCTCCAGGCTGTGCTGCTTCCTCCGAGCAGCAGCGACAGCCCCCAGGCAAGCAGCTAAAGCAGCATGAGCACCGTCACCAGGGGAGGGCGCTGCTGAGGCCACCTCGGGGCTCCAACCCCCTTGGGGGGAAGGCGAGGCCGGCCTCGGCTAGCGTGCGAAAGGACGCAGCTCTCCTCCCCGTCCGCGTGCTCGCGAATCAACCCTCACGACCGGCCGGCATCGCTACTGGCTCCATCCCACGGAAAGAGGACCCTCGACCTCCCCCGTCACGGGCCTCGCGATCCGGGGCCTCCTGACCCGGGGCCCACGCGTTCTGTCTCCACGCTCCACGGAATTAAACGGCAGGAACAGAACCAACCGTGCTTGCCGGGCGTCTGACTATCGGAGACGCGCAGTTTTCCCCCGCCACGATTTTCTCGACGGCACAAGAAACAAACAAACAAACAAACAAACACACAAACAATCAAACCCCATCCCCCGGCCCGGAGCCCCGCCCCGGGGGACGCAGACACGACAGGACACGCTGCCAACCGCACGCCCCGCCCCGCGCGGCCGGCCGGCCGGCCACACAGCCCAACGCGCCGGGCTCCGCGTCACCCCCCGCGCGAGCGAACTCCGAGCCCGGGCAGCCTGCCGATCTCCGGGGTTCTGGCCCAGAGAAACACGATGCTTCGTTTTGAGCGTCTGCTGCTCCTCTCCCCACGGAAAATCACCACGAGCCCGCGGCCACCCACCGTCCCGGCCTTCAAAACAAACGGGCGACCTGGGGGGGGGGTCACACACATTCGGGCAGCACCAGAATCAACGTTCTCGGGCGAAATGCCGACGAGGCGCGTTTCTAGAGGCCACACAGAAGTCCGGACTCGACGGGAAAACCTTGGGCACGCGTCACCAGCGTCACCAGACGGAGAGATGCCGGACCACACACGACGGCACGCCCACCAGCCCCCCGCTCGGGAAAGGGCGCCCCTCTGCGTGATGGCGGCTGCTTCCTCCCCGGCCCTTCGGGCCTCGTCTTCTGCGCAGCTTTCCGGGGTGCAGGCCTGAACCCCACTCCCGCAGACGACTTGCCGGGTATTCGAGAGCCACGGGTGCGGCCTCGGAGGCCCTGGGCACAGCTTCTCCTTCCTGTGACTCGGGAGACGCAGGCGGACGTCGCCTTTCTCTTAATCCCGCTCCCGGGACACTGGTCGTCCCCTTGGCAGCGCACCCACCGGTCACCACGATTTAAGGGCCCGTCTGTGGATGAGACTCCCCGACGAAGAGCAGCTGTGACTTACGTGGAATTCACGTCGCTTCGGCCACGTCAACCACATATTTTTATCTCGTTTAACCTCAGTTTTGGAAGCGCAGCCGTCACCCGGCCGCATGCAGACGCCGTGTGTGTCCTCGTCTGATCAGACTCCGCGGTGGGGCCGTCGCGCCGTCTCGTGTCCACGGAGAAGCCGGGGACCCCGCCCGGTGAACGGTGACACGCGCTGCAGAGAATTGGGTCGTGGACACAGACGGGACGTCGGCACGAAAACTTGACGAGAGGAAGACGACGGGAAAGTGGCATCGTTCTCCCTGCTCCCTCCCCGCTCCCAGACGCGGAGGGATGAGCCAGCCTCCCTCTGGGATGCGGCCCATAGCGGTCCCCCAACCCCCGGCCCCCGGCCTGCTGGGCCGGCCGAGCGGCGGGGTCACGCCAAGCGACACGGGCCCCTGATGGAGTCTTGTGCTCTCTTGTCTGTAACCGAAGATGCAGTCGCCTTAGTTCAGATGACGCCCGAGGAAACTAATGAACGTTTCCATCTCCCATCGGACTATTTATGTTTCATCGTCCACCTACAAGTTTGGAACGGCTGCCGGGCAGAAGCCACAGCAAACGGCTGCGTCCCGGGACAGAGGGGAGACGCGACAGACGCACCAAACACAGTCCCGTTTCCCGAGGGGGACGGCCATGGCCCAAGTGCGGTGACAGCTCGCGGGCCGCGCGGGCCAGAGTCACTGTCCCCTACCCCGGGGGCCTGCGTGGCCGGCGGTGTCAGAGCTGGGCCCTGGGCCACACGGGCCAGAGTCACCGTCCCCTACCCCGGGGGCCTGCGTGGCCGGCCATGTCGAACTGGGGTCCCCACCCGCTCCGGCCGTGACGTCAAACGAGCCGGAGCCTGGGAGGCCTCAGCAGCCGCTGCCCGCTCCAGTGACAGCGCTAGCCGAGCAGGTGCTGGGGAGAGGGGGCCTCGGGCTCACGGACGGCCGTCTTCCCGCCGTGTCCCCACGGGGTGGGCAGGCCGGGGGACGCCCTCTGCGTCTCTTCTGCTCTTGGGGCTCCCCGTGGTGACCGCCTGGCCTCCCTGCACCATGGCACTGCTGGCTAGGACGTAAACAGGTGACCGTGGGTGACTCAAGCCTCTGTCCACACTCCCTGTCCCAGGCTGTGCTCCCCCTGCCCCTGCCTCTCTGTCCTCCCCCCGCCGGTGTCACTCACAGCGCCGTGCGCGTGGTGGATGCGGGGAGCGCGTGGGGGTCCAGCGGGCGCGGCTCCTGACGTCACCCCGTGTCCGAGCTGCGTCACACGAGCCCCTGCCTGGGGCGTGGGCCGGGTAGCACGTGGGCGGTGACAGGAGGGGCGCTCGGCGGGGACGACGCGTCCGGGGGACGGTCTGAGGGCACGGAGCAGTGTCTCCGGAGAGGGACGCTTCGGACTCGCTGCGTGGCTGGGGAAGTGGCAGAAGGTACAAAACCTCCGCTGGCCTCAGCGAGTGACAGTCCCCACCGAGAAAACCGATTCTCAGTGACGGGATGTGTTCAGCTTTATGTGAGCACGGTGCACTCTGGGGGTGCCTTCCGAACACCCCGCAGAACAAGGGCTCACCGGGGGGGGACCCCCCTTATGCAACGAGGGACACGGGAGGCGCTGGGGTGCAGAGGGGGCGATACAATTAGCAACACAGCAGCCCTCGGGTTCTGGAAAGTTAGCCGAACTCAAAGCATGGGAGGAGGTGAGGACAGATACTTTGGGGGTACGGGAAGAGAAGAGGAGGGCGCTGAAAATACACGCTGTTCTTTCCCGCCCTTCGCTTAATCATCTCTCCCCCAGAAAACTTGAACGCGCGCTCGACCTCGTGTAAGAACTCAAGCAATTAACACTCTCCTGCTCCGTCTCAGAGAAGCTGAACCACGGTGAGAACCAACACTTATTCAGAGCCGCGGTGCTGCCCTACATGAGATCCCATTGAATTGACGTGGCCCCCGAGAGGAGCTGGGGTGTATTTAGCTTGTGCACGAAGTGGGGGTTTTATTTTTAGATTCCATCGCTTCATTTCCATTTTTCTTTTCTTTTTTTTTCTCAGAGAAATCCAGGCGCATTAAAAACCTACACTCCGGAATGAAGAGGGACAGGGAAAAGTGAATTTCATCAGGTTGTATTTTTAGGGGAGGGGACGCCGAAAAATCTGCCTGATGGGCTTTGAGGAACTTCAAGTTCACGTCAGCCGTTCCGATGAGTTCCTCAATCTGGTTTCTAGAAAATCTTCAGATTTGATCTATAAAAAAAACATCTCTCAATAATTCCGTTTTCGTAAGAGCTGCGGTGACGGGAGGTTCCAAGCCACCAAGTTCCGTTTCTCCGAGTTAAAGGTGGCTCGTTAAATCCCTCTCTTTTTTTTTTTGTTTGGCCCCAAACCAGGTACACAACCTAACGGACACGCACTGGGGTTTAATGGAAGGGAAGCAGACCAACGCCAGCTAAACTTTCTACGGCCCAAACGTCGAGGACGCAGCGACCGACAAGAAGACACCTGCTCTTCCCGCCGGCTGTTTCTGTGACGGGTGGCAGGGCAGGACAAGTAATTTCCACCCGTCTGAGAAGAAGCTGTGTCTACATTTTCTGCAGCAATAAACACAGGGAAAGTAGGCAGAATGAAACGATGGCCCACCATCCGATCCTTACATAAATCCGATTCGTCTGGGCATCGATCATACACACATTTTTTCTGGGATACAAAACAAATGTGAGTCCAGAGATACGCGTGGCGTCCCTCAGAGAGGCCAGACTGCTCTGCGTCAGATGGGAGGCTCCTCAGCTATGCAACAGGGTGGATGACAGAGCGTCTCCTCCCCGCGGAGATCCCACCAGATCCCAGTACCCGAGCCCCCTGCAGGCTCTTCGGGGAGCAGCGGGGAGGATGTTGGGGGTGAGGACACTGGAGTGTGGCATGCAGTGACCTCACAGGAAGCCCCTCTGCCCCGGGCAGGCTACGGGGGTCAGAGTGTCCCAAGGACCCGAGAGACCATGAATCGCCCGTCCCCCCAAAACCCGGAACCCAGGCCGCCCGCCCTGCCCGGTACGGAGCTGGGAGCACAGCCCGAGGTGACATCTCGCCCTCCTCAACCCCCACAATCCCGGACCACGCGAACGGTCACCGCGAAGCGTGCCCTGTGAACCCTGCTTTTCCACGAACGAACGTGGACTTATCGTCGGACGAGTTTGGGGGGACTGTTTATCGTACCGCCTGCTCGGGGAGGCACAACGCTCGTCACGTCACCGGGATCTCCGGCGGCCCAGCAGGCATGATGAGGTGTCCCACCCCGTCCTGTCACGCTGCTCTCCTGCTCTGCACGCGGCTGCCCCCGGGGACACGGCACACAGAGGCAGAGTCCTCCATCGCTGGGCCGTGCTGGGGACGCGGCAGCCTCCCCGGACACGGTCGTCCCCGTGATGGGACCAAGGGCCATGTGAGCACCGAGGGGCTTCGGGGCCCAGGGCCGGGGGTGGAGGTAGGACCCTCGCGAACTGTCCATACCTCCCCATGAAAAACGTGCACAAAGCCCTGAGCGGGGAGGGCCTTGCCACACGTGGCGTGTGCTGCGTGTGGAAGGCGGCACCCCTGCCAGGGAGGCTCCGGGCATCAACCTGCCCCGATGGGGCGGGGGAGGGGACGGGCAGGTCCGGGCCCTGGTCCCCCCAACGTGGACCCCAGGGTGCCCGAGTCAGGCCCGCAGCAGAGGGAGGGGGATGGGCAGTTCCGGGCCCTGGTCACCCCCACGCGGACCCCGGGGTGCCCAGAGATGGGCCCGCAGCAGGGAGAGGGGGACGGGCAGGTCCAGCCCCTGGTACCCCCACCCCTCACGCGGACCCCGGGGTGCCCAGAGATGGGCCCGCAGCAGGGAGAGGGGGATGGGCAGGTCCAGCCCATGGTACCCCCACCCCTCACGCGGACCCCGGGGTGCCTGAGTCAGGCTCGCAGCGCGTGCGGTCTGACGCGCTAGTGATGGCGGATGAAGGATGCAGAGTGACCTCCTCACACTCGGGCAGCTGCGGAAGAGTGAGGGTCAGACGTGTGTCGACCGAACGCGGCAAGTTCGAGGTCCCCGGACTTTGGACTCAGAGTGGTCCGGCCGGCCCCTCGCCGGGGCTTCAGGCAGAGGCTGGCTCGGGCCGGCCTCAGGGCGCCCTCCCCCGTTCCCTCCCCCGTTCCCTGTCCCCGCCCCGCAGGCTCACGCGGCAGGAGCATCTGTGACCCCCGCTCCCCGCAGCTCCTGGGCCTGCGCTCGGCGGGCGGCGTTGGAATGCAGACCGAAGGATGTGACTGGCCCCGGGCGTGGGGTCGCGCCAGACCACTGAAACCCGCCGAGGACGCACAGCGGCTCGAGTCCTCAAGGCGGGCAGCGGAAGGCAGGCGAGCGAGCGAGTCTCTGCGACAACCAGCCTCACGCTGTCCGCCCCTCCCAGGGAACGGACACGCGTCGTCACAGATTCAGACGGGGCCTCCTTCTCCCAAGCGAGCAGGAGCGTGCGCGTGGCGGAGAAGCAGAGACGCCACACCGGGGGCGCGGGGGGCTGGAGGGGACAGGAACGGGGTTCCAGGGCGGGAGCAGACCCACACGGTGGGAGGCCACCCCCAGCTCGTGGGGGTCCCCTGTTTCTAAGAGACGCTCACCATCCAGATCGTCGTCATCGTCATTTTAAAGAGTTTTTCTCCCATAAGCAGAACCCCGGACACCAAACCCGACCGGACGGAACCCACTGAGGTCGGCGGGTTCGGAGCCCTTGGCACGTGTGAACGTGTGTCCCGGGGGGGACGGGCTGGGGCGCGGGCTTCTCTGGGGCCGAGCACGAACGGGGCCCTCCGTGCAGCCCGGCTCTGAGTGCCTCATGCGAAAGGGACCGTCACAGCAGCAGTGTGGCAGGCGCTGCCGCCCGAACCGGACAGAGACTCGCCCGGCACCGACACCTGGCGGGTTCACAGGGCAGCTCGTGTGACCTCGGTCTCAGGAGCGAGACGCTCACGGGCGCCAGGCGGGGTGCGACTCAGACACACGCACCGGCCCCTTCTCTCCAGCCACGTGTCTGCCGCCCCCTTGGGCCGGCGGGGTCACGGTCCCCCCCATTCCTCTCACCCCGGTGTCGGTGTTGGCTCTTCAAGGAACAGCGGTCAGGAGCTCTTCAAATCGACGAATAAATTCGCGAATTTCTTACCTCACTGTTTGATTTTCGGCACGGCCCATGGAGCGCTCATATTGCTCATCTGCCTTTAAGCCATTTATCTTTAAAAAATATATTTTTATATTTATTATAAAAATATCATCATATTTTTTAAACGGACCCTAACTTTCGGGGTCAACGATGAATGAATTACACACATAATGACTACAACTGGTGGAGTGGCTGCTACATGCTTCAAATGCATCATTCTCGTTACTCCTCGTATGATATTTCTGGGTGTGTGTTATTTCACCCCTGCCTTCCGAGGGGACCCGGAGGTTTTGAGAACATCAGGAGGCATAATTAAAGCTGGAATCTGGATTTCGAGCTTCCAAGCGAGGCTCGTCTGCCCAGTGGCAGCTACCACATGAACTCTGAGCGGTCTCGAGGTCATGGTCTCTTTGTCCAATTATTATAATTATGTGCAAACACAGTAAAGTTGATTTCTAATTAATAACCGGCAGAGAAGGAAGCCGTGTAAATGTTTGTCTCCGGTCATTCTGACATGTCGATGTCTGTCAGTGAAATGATCACTCGAACGCCCCCTCCCACCCCAGGAAACATGACGCCAACACGGCTTTGCAAAAACGCTTCTGTTGTCCGTTTCGTTTAGAACAATCACTCTGTGGGCCCTTTACTCGCCCGAAGGAAAGGGACGCCACCCCGGGCACGAAGAGGCTAAGAGAGTCCGGCATCTGAGCCGCGACCATCACTTCGTCTCTTAGCAACCCACAGCACCAGTGGCAAAGCGGCTTCTCGCGCATCGGTGGGTACGAGGCAGCACCACGGCCTTGGGGACGCGGCGACTGTCCCCAGCCAGGCAGCGCAGTGAGGGGTTTGCCTCCGCGGCTGGCGTTAGGTAAATTACTGTAGATCCGCTTGTCAAAGCCCTACAGCGTTCTCCTTACGAGTCGGCTGTTGTTATTGTGTGGGTTTGTCGTGTCCTCCCGCTACCCTCTCCCCCCGTCACCCCGAACCCAGCTGCGCTGGTTATCCTGTGCGCTGAGAGGAACCAGCCCGATGCAAACCGGTTCCTTTAATAACGGCAGGACCGGGGTTTGAGGCTGTAATCATTCCAGTTCCGGTCTGGAACGGCAGTTCTGAAACGCAGCCACGGCCAGAGGAAATTAAAACCTTTATAATGGGCAGAAGCGGGAGCGACGGGGAGCGTAAGGGTCCCGCAGGCTACACAGACGGTGCCCACGGCAGCAACACGGGCGCGGGCCTAGGGCCGGGCGTTTGGGAGACGTTTGGGGTGCAGATTTGCTTGTAAAAGAGCGTACTGGTGAGGTCAGGTTTTGAAAACGGAATTTAATTGTTTGATGGGGAGGGATATTATTTCATTTTTCAGATTAAAGAATTGTAATGTAATGGCATTAAGGTTCTCTGATATGTGTGTGTGTGTGTGTGTGTGTGTGTGTGTGCGCGCGTGTGTGTGTATCTATACACACACACATGCATATAAAATAGAGATACTATGAAATAATTCTAGAATAGTTTTTTTTTTTCTTAAAACTAGAAGACAGGACTATTTATCAGTTAAAGGAAACCGCATTGAAGTACAGAGAGAGTAAGTCGTTGGATGAGAATGGCGTATTTGGGGAGCTTTCGTATGAAAGCTCACACAGTTACGAGGTTGGGAATGTCTGGAGAAACGTCAGCGTGTTGGAGAGGCTGTCTGTGGCGGGACAAATGCACGTGCGTCAGAGCCGCCTCCCTCCAGATGCCTTGGGCGACATGCTCCCCAAACAAACCCGAGAGTGTGCGCCCCGCTTGGTCTTACTGATGGGGACCGTGGACCCTGCTCCTGGCGGGCGGGCCGGCCGCCGACTCGGTGTAATGGCAGCGGGGACGCTGAGAGGGACCCCAGGGGCCTGGCGTGAGGCCCCGCTCGGTCCTCTTGCCCTTAGGGTCGGGGACCCAGCCGGTCCCAGGGGCGTCGACGCCAAGCGTGTCTGCCGACGAGCGCCCGCGGGCAGAGCGTGGGAGCAGAGCCTGCACACGCCCCGCGATGCGTGCCCGCGGCCGCGTCCTCGTCCCCTCGGCACCGGTTACGGGCAAAACGCACGCCCCCCTGACATGCAGACTTGGTTTTCCTGAAGGCGTGACGCACCCTCGCGCTCATCGATTCGCCACGCGTCTCTTGGAATAGAAACCAGGGACCTCTGGCACAGCGTGTGTACTTTTCGGTCTCTACATCACTTGCCTGAAAGGTCGAGCGAAGGGGGCGACGCCCTCCTCCAAGTCAGCACGCATCCCTCGCTCGGGACTGTGCATCCTCCGAGCTCAGCAAAATCCTGCTGAATGAAGCGCAGTGCCGCGACAGGCAGCCATCAAATATTTACCGAGCGCTGACTCTGCAGCGGGCTGCGTGCCGGGGGCTCGGGAACCAGCCAGGAGGGAGACGCAGCCTCTTCCCTCCACAAGGTCACCGTCCACGGGGCCGAGGGGAGCAGCCGCATCACGCACCTCTGCACAAAATGTGTGCTCTGATGCATGTGCCCAAGGCAGGTGCAAAGGCAGGTGCAAAGGGAGGAACCAAAGGCAGGTGCAAAGGCAGGTGCAAAAGTCAGGTGCCCAAGGCAGGTGCAAAGACAGGTGCAAAGGCAGGAGCGAGGCTTCGATCAACAAATATCTGCCCCCGGCACGTCCGGGTCAGGCCCACGGCTGGGGGCGGGTGTCCCTGCAGCGACCACAGAATAGGGCGGCTCCTGGCCTTGCGGGAGCTTCGATGATGGTGAAGGAGACAGCTTGGGAGATTCTTTTAAAACGAGATGATCTCAGGGTGTGATGATGACCACCCTGTTGGAACGTCTTCCATATCAGAGACACAGTCGTGGGACTTTCTGGGGGGTGGGTCAGAGCCGGCGCGCGCCCGCGGGCACCCCGCGCGTGGCGGGGGGCGGGCCAGAGCCGGCGCGCGCCCGCGGGCACCCCGCGCGTGGCGGGGCGTGTACGCGGAGGAGGAGGAGGGCGAGGCTGGGAGCAGATCGGGAGACAGAATGAGGCTGGACGCCACATCCGTGAGAACGGGCAGGCGGGACTTGAAAACGCTGAGCAGGGGCCCGGAGGACCCCCGTGTGCGCACACTTACCCGTGACGGTCACCACGCAGGGCGTACGGGGCCCCTCACGCACGACGCACGCCTGCGCGACGCAAAAGCAGACCGCCACCTGAGCCTGTGCGAGAGCCATCCCGTCCCACGGGGCGTGTGGGGACCACGACAGCAGCAGCGGCAGCGGCAGGCAGGCTGCCGGGCGGACGGGGCCCGCGCGGCCGGTCCCCTGTGAGAGCTGAGGCCCGCGCCGTCCGGGGCTGACGGGGGAGGCGACGGGGCCCCAGGGACCACACAGTCACGGCGGGCTGCCTGGTAAAGGGCTCCCGGGGCCCCTGCGCCCCATTCTAGATGGCTGATGAAAACGTGGAAGCAGTCTTACGTAAACGTCTTGAAAGCCACATGATGTGGCCTCGTAGCCGGGGGTCACACGGGGGACCCCAAACTCCTCTGTCAGACGCGGTTCCTCTGCAGTCTCTCCGGACGGAGGCCGCGACACCCTCGCCGGCCTGCAGGGGGGTCCCACGATGCCCTCGCCGCCCTCCCCGCCCCTTCTCCATCCCGCACGGGAGGACGAGGCTCGCCCTTCCGGAAGGCTTTCGAAATCTCCACCCACGGACATCTGTTGTTTTCTGAAGGTTCGCGGGAGCTACCGGGGTGCAAGGCACCCGCTCTCTGTCCTTAAGCGAATGTCCCATCTCTTGATCTCTTTCAAACGCAGGCGACGATCCCCCACCATCCGAAAACGGAACGAGGAAACCCATTTGTCGCGTCCCTCGCCTCTTTTCACACACAAATGCCGGCTCCGCAGAGGAGGGTTCGCGGGGGGGGGGTGGGATGGGGACCAGCCCGGAGGTCAGAGGCCGCGCTCACGGACCACCTCCCGAGAGCGTCATGAACAGTGAACAGGTCTGAAGCCCCCGGAGCGCACGACAGCGCACGGATCTGGCAGCAAATCTCACCCTGGGCACAGGCGGTGCCCAGCCTGGTGCGGACGGCATGTGGGGTTTCCAACCCCAGTGCCTGCCGTCCGCTGAGGGTTTGGGGGCCAGTACTGAATTAACCTCCGGTGAACTATCTAACAGAGTGACTTAGTTCTTGGAACACGCACACACACGCGTGCGCGCACATGCACACCTATTCACCATGCCCCTAAATCTAGAGTTAACCTCGACCCCCGAAACTTGCTTTGTCCTTTCGCTGTGTTCTTTCCATCAGGGGTCCCCTGACCCCTGGGGTGTGGACCGGGTACAGGTCCGTGGCCTGTCAGGACCACAGAGCAGGAGGTGAGCAGCGGGTGGGCGAGCGAAGCTCCATCCGCCTCTGCGGCCGCTGCCCAGCGCTGGCGTCCCGGCCTCAGCCCCTCCTCGGGCCCTCAGGCCTTAGATTCCCGCAGGGGCGCCGGTCCCCGGTGCCCGGAGAGCGCGGGGACGCCGCTCTGAAGGTGGGCCACGTCGCTGTGCGGTGAGAGCTGGCTGCTGCGGAGCACGACGCACTCGCGAGCTCGGGGGTAAACGGCGTGTTGGGATCACAGCCTCCTTACTGGAAAGGGCTCATTGCGGGGACGAAGGGACCTGGCCTTGGTCGCACGGGGCCTCCCGGCACTCGGAAATGTCACAGTGCCCCTGGTAACAATGCATGGGAGACCACGGCAGAAGTGATCCAGCCACCAGCGGGCCAGAAGCTCTCAGTGTGACAATAGCCACTTTCCAGGGCTTCAGAACGCCAGACAAAGGGGTCAAGTTCCGGGAAAATTACCTGGAAAAGAGACCAAGTCCAGAGAGAGGGACTCGGGGACAGCAGACTCCCCTGAATCACTTTAAATAGCTGCCCTCTGGACTCGGGGCCACTCCTGCTACTCCAGGGAGGGGCCGCAGAGCGAGGCAGGGAACGGCCGGGGGAAGGAAAGAGGTTACTCTTTCTTTACATTTCTCTGGCTCCTTTTCTCTCATTATTTCATCAAATCGGACCATGTACAGTTCGAAACGCTGCTGAGCTCGCCGGAGGACGAGACGGAGCAGGGCAGATCACCTGCCAGACACCCCCGTGTTTAACCAGGGCCCCCCGCTCCCGACACTGGGCTCCCGCAGTCACAGAGGCAGCTGGCGTGGGTCCCGCCCCCCGGCTGGCTTTATGTTGCTTTGATGGACACCGTCGGGAGAGAAAAGGCAAGGGACCGTGCCTGTGTTGGCCTAATCATTCCTCATAGCCGCTGTAAACGAGTCACCACAAATTCGGGGGCTTAGAATGGAAGAAACTGATTCTTTTACATTCTGAAGACTAGACATCTGGAAATGGAAGGCTGACAGGGCTGCAGAGGTCCCAGGAGACGGCACGACCTTGCCTCGTCCCGCTTCTGGTGGCCGTCGGTGGCCCTTTGTGTCCTGTGGCCGCCTCAGTGCGATCTCCGTCTCCAAGGCCACCTGCCCCCTCCTCTGTGTGTTCCTTCCTCTGCCTCCCGTAGAGACCCCTGCCATCGGAATAGGGTCCGACCGTGCAACCCAGGACAATCTCAATCAAGAGACCCTCAACCGAATTCCAGCTGCAAAGACGCCTTGTTCTCGCGAGGTCCCGTCTGCAGGTTGCAGGCGGAGGTGAGGTGCCATTCGGCCCACGGTCGACGGTCTGAGAGATTCTGAGTTTTAAGCGATGCTGAATTTGTGTCTCTCTACGACTCTGTGGCCCCGCCAGTAAAAGCTCTTAAAGAAGAACGAATTACGACCCTCTGTGGGCGTTTCCACCCGTCCGGAAAGGGCCTTCCCCTTCAAATGAACGCCACACCTAACCGACCGTCCACCGAGACTTTAGCCAAACTTGAAGCAAAGTGACGGGGATTTACTCCTCGCTGCCCAATAATTAAACTCCAGAACCAATCAGAATCGCTTCCATAGTTATTGACTAATCACCCACAGCCATGATATGAAAAGGGATTACATTTTGGATATTTGACGGTTTTTTTAAA
>PVKZ01009050.1:0-12729 GCA_004027375.1 Macroglossus sobrinus
TTTTTACTAATAATTTTTGTATTGTTTTTTTCCAGTAAAATATTAGCCTCTTGAGGGGCCAACCTTGGGCTTCATTGTTCACAGTGAATAGAAAATTGCCTACAACCTACTAAGCATTTGTTACATATATATTTTTAGAAATTGAGCAAATAAATATTGCTCAATGTAGATACTAATAATGAGTAGCAAACAACTTACTCTTATGGCATTTAGTAAAACACTAAAAAAATTTAAAGCGTAGTTTAAAGATTTACCAGGAAACACAATTCTTCATTATAATCCTATTTTGAAAAGCAGCTTTTTGACTCCAGTTTGCAAATTTCGAGCAGAGTTAAATCTGTATTGGTATTGATACTGTATTTGATGGGACTTTTGGCCAGTTTTGAAAACCACTGATTGAGTGTAGTTTAACTACATACGAGGAAGTTGCCTGTGCATGACCAGTGTATACCTTGGCAGTAATTCACTACATGAAGCAAAGCCACTATTGCTTCAAGAAAACAATAATTGCATTCTATTACTGTAATTGCATTATTCCAGAGCTTGACAGTGATGGATAAGCAGATCAAAAGATTGAGAACTTGGGACATTGATAATATTGTAGACCAGCCTGTCAAATAGCCACCTGTCTTTTTCTAATAGTAATTTGTAATTTTATTACTGATCAAAGGAAAATATAGAATAGTAAGGTCCATGTTTAAATAGATATTTTTTAAATAAGAGTACTAATCAATTTATTCCAGATTTAGTAAATACATAAATTTATGGGTTGATTTATGTCAATAGCTCAGAATCACAATTTCTAATTACTTCCCTATCACAAGGTAAATAGAGAATTTTTTAAAATTCCCATTTACAAACCTTGTGCATGGTAACGAAATTCAAAATTTCAAATGAAAAAGGCTGATGAGAAATTGAACAAAAGAGCAGCATCTTTAATTGACCCCTGAGCCATTTTTAAGCCAATGAGATGCAGGACTATTTCTAATCCCCAGCTAAACCACTTTCTTCCTGTCTTTCACTACTACCCTAACTCCTATATTCTTAAAAAGATGAAATCAGAAAAAACAAAATATCATAGCAACCTTAAAAAACATAAAATAAACCCATATATATACATATATATATGGATATATAGTGTAAGACATTTCTGTGGCATATAGTCCCATTTATGTGTCTTGGTATGAGAAGAAGATGTAATGGTTTAATAGCCATGACTGATTGGTAAATCAAATATTTTGTCTAAAAAGACATTGGTTTATAGATTATTAACATTAAAGTTATTACAGGTGAAGATATTGAATACATCTTTTAAATCATAAAAAAGGTATTATGATCAACCCATTTTTAATACTGAAAGTATATTGATTCTACTACTTCACTGAATTGATTGCGCTTGGTTAGAAATTTTATGAAGCATGCAGACCAATTCACTTAAATGAATGTGTTGGTTCTTGTGACTTGGGATTTTAATTTTTGAGATTGATGCTCTGAGCATTAGAAAACTTATTAGTGGTTTCTATAATGCACCTTTGTTTTTCACAATAATAAATTACTATTAATTTAGAATTGTGACAAACTTAATCTACTGCAAAAGCCAGGTCATAGATTTGATTTAAACGATTACTTACCTCATTCCTTAGTTGCTGTGCTTGACATTTATTTGCTTTCTTTCAAAAAATTTGAGTCAATTTCTCAGTTATTACTATAAGTAATATTATTTTAGGTCTACATTACTTTATGACTTGAATAATATCATGTACTTTATTTTATCATAAATTTTAAGTGCCAGCCTAAATGAAACTAAACACCCTCATATCTGTATGATTAGTTTAAATAAATATATTTGGTCAAGGATAAGGTAGACAATTAATTCAACTTGAAGCTATAAGAATCAGCTTCTTTACACATTTTATTTAATAGTAACTAAAAATACAAGTTAATTTTTATTATGTATGTGAAAATCATAAATACTCTTTATTACCAGTTTTATGCCTTATATAAATAAACCACCCAAATTTTAAAGGTGAGAGTAAAATTATTACACTTTGAGAATTTATTACAAAATAAAAAAGCAATTTAAAAAAATAATTTTTGGACTTCTCAGTTTAATGGTGTCTTGACTACATACATCTAATGACTTTGTACTAATCAGAATGACTTTTCTGAACAAACCTCAATAATTTATAGCCTTTTTTGAATTTTCTGATCCACTGTCATAGATCAGCTAGATTAAAGATTTTTTAACACCAGACGGACACCTAAAAAATAGAAAAAAAATCTTGTGTTGGATACATGAACCAAAAGGAGATAAATGAAATGGAAATAACTGCCTAGTTCTCTTTATTTCTTTATTGATTGATCTAGAAAAGACTATTTTCTTTACACAAGGACTGTGTCTTAGGGTGCATTGGTGGTAATAGTTTCTGGTGGAACATGGCTCAGCTCTGCATGCCAGGGCAAGACAGAGAAGGTATCTGGAATTCATTCTTTGGGGTGAATGCAGCTATAGCAACCTGAGTCTTAGATTAAATATCAGTTCTTGAGATAGGTGCTATAGTTATCTTTTACTGGTGATAAATAGTGAATTGGTTATAGGTGGGGCAGGATTAGCTCTTGGTAAGTGGTTTGGGGCTTTATAATAGGTACATAAGGATTCCTTATACTTTGTGTCTATAAAAATTATAATATTGTTTATCAAAATTCTATAGAGTAAAATATTCAGAAATATTTTTCCAAAAACACAGTTTATACTCTCTTGTTTTGATGTTTTATAATTTATTCAAACAGTCTCCTATTGAGTCTACTTTGTACTCTAGTAAGAAGGAATTATCTGTTTTGAGAATTTGTTGAGATTTATTTCTAATTCATTATTTCTAATATTATTTCTAATATTTTTGTTGGATTCAAAATTATGTATCTGTTGGGCTTTTAAAATTTCTCTTTTTAAATTATTCTAAATGAGCACATGAAGTATTCTGGGTCAAAAACAGTTTATTTAAAACCTCACTGTAAATAATAAGTGCATTGACCTTCCATTTGCCTTCATCCTTATCCCTAGGGCAATGTGGTAAGTGCCAGGGCAATTGTTTTACATGATAATTGGGTATCCCATAGGAGAAGGATAAAGAAAAATTATTATTCTCTACTTGTAAAGGAAAAAGAAGGCAACTGTCCCTCTCCCTTTCTAAAAGTGTCTCCTTGAAAATGTAAGGGACCTGAATCTTAATTATAATATTATGGTTAGATAAAATTTCTCCAAGAGCTAGACAGTCCCTGTGTCTTACTTTTTACTATCTGCCAATTTTCCCCTGCACTTGGCCTTTCTCCTTTCTGACATGTAAATATCTAGGAAGTTAACGTTCTAGTCTCTGGCATTCTAGGATTTACCCTACAGACCCAATCTAGGCTGTACCTATTTGGCTCTCTCTGGGAGATCAGAGAAGTTTTATTATCCTGTTGGGTGAAAGCAATAAACTAGACAAATGACTACCCATCTAATTCTAATGGTATGAAATGAGAAAAGTATTTCTGGGGGAAATGAAAGCAAATGTCTCTTGTCTATATCGACATACATTTCTGGAGGCCAGGGCTTCTTCCAGGAACATCGAAAAATCCAGGAAGTTGTATTCTTTTTCTTTCTCTCTAACCTGTATTAATAGCCATTAGATCAAGGTCTTCCAGACTGTAAATTCAAGGAAAGCAGAGATTTTGTCATTTTTTCTTTTACTTTTAAACAGAATGAACAAGTTTTAAATGTGTTCCTTTTTAATCTATCAATTTAAATGTCAATTTGCTATTTTTTGTAGATCAAAATAGTCAAATATTGGCAAATTCATGTGGTCCAACATACTACTCAATAACAGAGATGTGTTTTAAATCCTCCACTCCAATTTTGTATATGTCTATTTCTCCTTAATTTTTTATTTTTCTGATAAAACAATTGAGAAGTATGAGATAAGGTATAATTATTATTTTTTTAGATGAATAATATAGTCAATAAAAATAAAAAATAAACATTTTCTGCTATGAAATTTATATACCTGAGGCTATTGGTATCTAGAGTTTTCTTTCTTGGATACAATTTTTGTTTTAGTGTAGTTTATTTATATTCTTTTAGAAATAGGTTATTGATTATAAAGTTTTTGTCTACTTAGACTTTTTATTGTTGACATATATTATCTACCCTGTGAATTCTATTAAGAATTTTCTCTTTATCCTTAGAGGCTTGAATTTCCACCAAGGCACATCAAATATTGTGCTTTTAATATTAAATAAAAGTTAATAAATATTTAATATTAATATATTATTCAACAATGATAGGGCTAATGTCATCATTTTTATAAATGAACTAATACTCAATATTAATTACTACTACTATAACAATGTAATTATTAAAATAACATCATTTCTATGATCTTCATTAATAGTATGACTGTATGGCACTTGAGGAACAATCTTCCCATTTTCTCTCCTGCTTGATCTTATTTAATCCCTATGTCTTTGAATCACATTCTTAGGATAATGACACTCATATAGATGCTCTAAGTGAAACCCACTCAACTGTGCCCCTGGCTGCTAATATATATATATATATATATATATATATATATATATATATATATATATATATATATATATATATATATATATATATATATATATATATATATATATATATATATATATATATATATATATATATATATATATATATAACTATTTAATGACTTCTTCGTTTTGGTACTACAAATACTTCTGAAATTATTATCATTGAAATTGAACTATTTTCCTTTCCAGACTGTTCCACTTGCAGTCTACCTGTTTCAATAAATGGGACCAATTGCTCATGCCAGATGGTAGAAGCCTATCATCTTTGGTTTTTCCTTGTGCTTAACTTTCTTTCATTCACTTTTGTTGGGAAATCGGTCTCTTCTAACTCATGACTACATTTTAGATGTATCCCTTCTTTTCACATCATTTGCATATCCCTCATCCAGGATAGCATCACCACTTGCCTGGACTTCTATGTCAAACTTTTAACTCATCTTGCTATTGCCAATCTTGCCTGTGAACAGGTAGTAGAGGTCATGTAAAATCTTAGTTTTTCCAAATAGTCTGTTTTGGGCCTACTTAGTTCTTAATTCATTTCCAAACGATTTCTTCTTATGAGGTATAGGCATTGTCAAAGTGAAAGAAGAACCATGAATTAGACAAATATAGCCAAACAAATTGAAAAATAATTTACTTAGAAGCCAAAGACCATGATAAACCATGCCCAGTGCCAAGTTTCCTATTTGTAAAACCAAGATGTTTGACTAGGCCACTTAAAAATCTGCATCAACATTTAAAAAATCTTATGTTTTAAACTTTTAAATATTCCTTTTGGCTTTTTTCTCCTCTGTTACTATCATATTAATGCAGCATGATTGTGGTACCATTGTGAATTGGATTTTCATAACTCTGTACCTGACTTTTTTTCCCTCAGATTTTGATAGTTTTTCAAAGTCAGTGTCATTTCTTGAACCAAATATATAAAATAGATATTGTATGCAACACAAAGTAAGAACTGGAAAAATATAGCCTTCATAAGAATCCCTTCTCTCTCAGAAAATACAATTCAAGTAATCTTAGAAGAACTGAATAAAAAACATTTTTACTTTTAAACAGGGTAATTTAACTGTGGCATTTTAAATAGGTTAGCACATGTCAAAATGCATTTTTGTACTGTTCATATTATAACTTAATACAAGTTCGTGAAATGTTATGATGAAGGTTATTTAAATTACAAAATGTCTCAAACAGCTTTCAGGTTATGAGAGGATGGCTTATCAATATATAATATGAATCACTTCACCATTGCCATGTTTACCAAACTATTCAACTTTAATATATCTAGTTACACACAAATAAAAATAGAAAACCCTCAAAGAGGTCGCTGTGTAGATTTCTACATTTCTATTGCAAATTTGTGAAAAAATAAATGTTCAGAGATATTTAAATGCCAAACTTAAGAAAAAAATGTACATATTTCTAATGAAACATAGTAACTGTTGAAGTCATTTTAGGTTCAGAAGTTAGAATTAAATAAGGGAATACTATTTTTTATTTAAAGTACATTTAAAAATAATATGTGTATAATTATATAAAACAAAAATTCTACCTATACCCTTTAAAAATACAAAATTATTAATAACAATTTATTACAATTTGTATAATTTTGTAATATTTTAAAAGGATAGCCAGAATTATATATTTTAAATGTACCTGAGAAAATTATTCTCTCTCTCTCTCTCTCTTTCTCTCTCTCTCTCTCTCTCTCTCTCTCTCTCTCTATATATATATATATATATATATATATATATATATTACACACACACATATATATACATATATATATAAATATAAAAATGTATATGTGTGTGGGGTATATATGTATATACACACATATAAATAAAACTTGAGGTTTGTAAGGTAAACACATCCCTGATTCTAGTTATTCAATGTAAAGTACCAGTGTTTGAGATAGTGAAAAGATGCATCCTTTAAACAGATTTAGGGCATAGCTTTGGTCTGTGTTTATTTTGATGCCAAGTTCAGAAAATGAGACATAAAAATGCAGAAAATATTTTGATTGATTCCCCCCTATAAGAAATGACTTGTTATTGAAAATTCCTCATAGTTTTATTTGCATATATTAACAATCACCTTTTAGTATTATATTGAAACTAAAAATGGTTTTCAGCTGTTTTAAATTTTGACAATTTTTTCTAAATTTCTGTTGCACTGATGAATTAAATGTATGTAATGATTTTCATCTAAGTTGATTTCGCATATATATTGTGTTTAGCTCCAATGTGAATGATCATACAGTATTGTGTGATATGAATTAAATTCATATATATTTATAATTTTTTTCCTGATTTATAATATTAAGAAAAGATTTAAGATTGTACCCAAAGTACATACAAAACAGTTTATTGTTTTGTTAAAAAATGTGATCTCTGGGGCAAATTATCTGACTCAACTTCATAATAACTTGGGAGTTTACTAAGCACCCAATATTTTATTATAAAATAATAAAAATAAAGCAATCCACTTACATATATATTTATATTCTTTAAGATACACTATAGAATAAAGAAAAAAAGGAATAAAAAAACCCTCTAGAAACAGAAAAACAAAGTGTTTCATAACATATACATACATATTCTCTCTAAAAATGTCTTCATTTGATAGAGGCACAATTTTGAATATTTGAATAAAAGTATTTATTCAAGTAGGCAATGTGAAAATAACCTGATTTATTTCTAATTGCAATAACATTACTAGTTAATGTTTATTAATAGCTAATACCTGCTGAGTGTTTTCTGTGTGCCAATAAATTGCCTAAAGGTTTTACATGTATTATCTTCCTTAAACATAATTATAATCCATCGGGGGTACTTTTATACTCATATTGCAGATGAGGAAATTGAGTGATAGGAAGTTGCCGGAGCCCGTTGGCTAAGATCGAACATTTCCTGACAGGGGGGAGTGAGGACTGAGAAAAAAGAAAAAGACAAAGGATAGAGTCGGGAGAGCTAAATAAATACTGTCACCCTGTGTTTATTTAGTACAGCATATTTATACCCTTGGAAGAGCATGAGAAGCAAAACCCACAAATATGCAAACAATTGCTAACATTCACACAGGAGACCAAGTGTTCTCAAAACATCCTTGCTCCTTAGGTCAAAGACCATTCAACTCTTTGCCTTGAGTCTTAATCAAAACTCCATCCTCCTGCACCTGCAGACCACAAAGCCTGACAGCTCTCTGCAAACTTCTTGCTTTGCAAGCAGTTTTAGCCTTTTCTGCGGGGCATTCAGCAAAAACAGCCCCCAATAGGAAGTTTTAAAAATCTGCTCAGGGTCATTTCAATAGGAGATAAATGCGAGAATAAATACATGGTCGGTTTGATTCAAGAGCTAGCAATCTTAGTTTCTCTACTATGTTGCCTCCTAGTAACTAGTGACCAATATAGTTGTGAGGCTATCATCCTCAGATGGAAGTGACAAGATATTCCTTATTCAAGATATTCTTTTTTCAAGGAATGAAAGAAAAAAAACCATAAATCTAGAATTCTGTGTCTAGTAAAGATATCCTTTAAAAATGAAGAAGAAAACAAGATATTGTCAGATAAATGAAAAAGGCATTTGTCACCAGTTTATGTACCCTAATGAATGGCTAAAGGAAGTTCTTGAAACACAATGGAAATGATTTTAAAAACTGGACAATTAGGAAAGAGAAAAACATAAAAAAAAAAATAGAGGTAAATACAATAGACTGAACTAAAAGAAAAAAAGTGAGTTGACCCAGTGATATGCTATGGTGGTATTTAACAATGGGTTCTCCATAGCTAGGGTGACCTCAATTTGAAGCATTTGACAATTTATGGTATAAATACTCCCACAAATGCCAATTTTAAGTGCCAATATGGAATATCAGCTGAGTTGGAAAGAGATGTGCACAATTGACTCTTGAGATGGTGCCACCTAGCTTCTATATATACATACCACTGGCTAGACCCTAAAGACAGTACTAAAAATAATGCTTTAGCAACATAATTGTGTTTTGCTGTAATCTTTAGTTTTGTTTAATTTTAAAAAAGTATTTCTATTATTTCATAATTACTTCAAACAAAAGTCTATAATGACATGCTAGTAGGTTACTTTGCTTAAACAAATGTACACATCACACATGTAAACTATGTTAGGCATTATGGGTCCCTAATACATTACAGAGAAGGGGTAAATTATTTTCAAATAAGTGACAAGCATGATGCAAGTTAAACTTTAAGTCTTGCTTTTTCTTACAGATAATCAACTCAACCAAAGGCTCCTGGCCCTTTGGAAAAATTAGTCACAGTTGGGAAGCTGTCTACTCTCTGCAGAAATTAGTTGTAATTTTAATCACTGTGAATAATCAGAATAAAGCTTGGTGCTAGTATCTTTCTCAATATGGAAGAGAAAAATTAAATAAAGTATCTCCCATTATCACCAACATTATCATATAAACTGAATGTGAATGACTGTGTATGGATCATAGATAAAATAATCACAGTGCTGTGTTATTACTGACTATAGAATTTAACTGGGTCAATTCTCAGCTAGTGAGAGCAGCTGGACATCATCTCCAGTTGAGAAAATAAAGGTACCATTATAGAAATTTAAAGAACAACTATTAGACTTAAAATCACAGTGAAGAAATTAGTTTTTAAAGAGAAAGCATAACCCCTTTCTCTCTTGATTTCTCTAATAGATGTTCTCAGGGATCCCTATATCATAAAATTTTGTTTATAACTTTTTAGAGAAAGGATAACATTTCTGAATGCACTATGAAATATACATATATGAATATATATGAAATATATTAAATGACTGGGCTTTTAGAAGACAAGTAAAGAAGTCAGGATAAATATTCAGTCTTCTATGCTCTCTTCAAAGATAATATTTAAAGCCATTTCCTCTATGAAAGTTAATAATCTGAAATTATGCTCTATTCATGATTTATAATACAGTTTTTTTTGCCTAAAAGTATGTTAATTTTCAGAACACATTTCAGAAAATGTCTTTCCAAATTCATGCTTGTTGAATAATTCTAAAAATATTCATCATCACATATTGAAAACACATTTCCCATTAAAAAATTTTTATATCAAAATTTTCCAAGTTCAAATTTATCCTTTATTTCAAAAGCAGCACATGGCAGTTTTTTGTCTTTCATAGTTGTATATATTTGATATAACTATGCTTTATGCAAAAATGTTTTCTATATTAGATTCATAATTATAATTTCAATTCTAATGATCAATTTAAAATCAAACTATTGAAGCTCAGTAAATACAAATATAATTTCCTCTGTTTCTCTAATGTATTTATTAATTTGAATTTATTTAAAATAGCATAAATCCTACAGTCTTACAATTTATCATTCTAATTTTGTTATTCTCCTTTATGCATTACTGAAGAATACTTTTTCCTCCTTTAGAGAAGAACCCAGGTCTTATCCATAGAAGGGACTTACTAGTTCATTGACCTCTGTGTCTTCACAGAAGGGAGGGTTCCCCACTTCATTGTATTATTCTATTCTATGAGTATGATTCTCTGTTTTAATGATCTCCATTGCTCCTGAATCAGCCTACTATGCCCTTTCATTTAACAAGCAAATAACTATGATGAGCTTATGCACAGTGCCAAATTCCATATCTATAAAACCCAAAGTGTTGGAGAATAGGAGCCAGCAGAATATGGTAGAGTTAAGTAGTCACAACAGAGACCAATATGGCTCACAAAGCCTTAAATATCTACATTCTAGTCCTTTCCAGAAAAAAAAAAGTTACTAACCTATGTTAAATCAGTCAATGTTGGGTGTTCTGTTACATAGAAAAATTGTATAACACAAATACTGAGAAGTAAGCATGGTTAAGTTCCTTTACTGGAAATGCGAAAAATTTTCTAACTATGATTAAAATTCCAGGGACTGTTAGAAAATTATTGATAATTTTGATGACATAATTTTTTTAGGGAAAAAAGATAATAAAATAAATATATTTCCAGTTGATGTCACTGATGAAGGGTTAATATCCCCAACACATAAATTTTAAAGGTAGAAAAGGAAAAGACCAATAAGTTCTAAGAGAAAAAAATAGCAAGAGATATAAATAATTCAAAGAAAAAATTATTCTTAAACACAAAAATAATTATAACTTTTCATATAATGAGAGAAATACAGATTAAAAGTGCACTGGGATACTAATTCTTACCTATTAGATTACCTATTTTTTGATGTTCTGGTCAATATTCTTAAGGTAAGTTCTCAGCCAAAGTCACCATCAACCTCCAGGCTTACCAAGGACCCTCTATACCAAGGACAGGAAATATTCCATGGATATGGCCCAGATTTGCTTCTAGCTCTCAGTATCTTGCATTCTGGCTTACACTCTACATATTAAAAAGAGACAAGTCATTCCCATTATTCTCTGTTAAAATTCTTATCCCACAGAATCCAAGAGAGAAATAGTGATTATTTTACACCAGTTGATTTTGAGTAATTTGTTATGAAGGCATAATAACTGGATATTATATTTCAGAAAATATATTGAAAAGAGTATCTTGAGCTAAACCTTTTAAAAAATAAATTTATATAAGAATCTATGACATACGTATTCTGAATTAGCCTAATAGTAGCAGCATTTCTATATACAAATTATTTCTTAGAGGGGCACAAATTATATAACACTGTAAATGATACATCTCTAGAATCTGATACTATAAAGGTATTATCTTAAAATATAGGAGAATAAAGCTGGAAGAAATTTTAAGAATTATTATTTTTGAAGTTCCTTATTTAAAGCAAAGTTGAATAAGATATAATTATAAACATAAAAAGTCTTTTTTTATTTCTAAAGAAAATGTCCTTGCTTTCTCATCGAAGTAATTTTTAAATGAAAGCAGTATTATTCTCTATATTTGACATTAAGATTTCTTATGGAAAGTCACCTTGGTAACCAAATGTTATAAAAGAATAAATATAAACAATATCAGATGTGGCTTTTATCTTCTTAAGGATAAGCCAAGGCAAATAGTTTAGAATATTAAGACACAAATGAGGTAGTTAGAACATTTTGATTTGAGAATAATAACAAAAATATCTAGCAGAAATAAACTTTAGATGAATTAAAAATGATTAACTAAGACATACATTATCACTCAGAAGATTAGCCTGGGCTTTTTCACATGCTATGGATAAAGACTTCCTAAGAGCATGAATTCAAAAAGTCCCAATATACACTTGCCCTAAGAACTTCTGCTGTGTCTTATTTGCTAATGTGCCATTGGTCAAAGAAGAGTATATAGTCAACTCAGATCCATTACCTCTTTCTGGGAAGGAAGAATTTGTAGTCATTTTTATAATCTATTATTATAACTCATTTTTCGCTACATATATTCATACTTCTCCCACAAAAAAAGCTCAACAAAGGACCCCAGAAGTTTAATCAATTGTGGTATTAGGTTCCACGTTGTGATTTGGATGCATATGAGTATAGTCTTGACATGGAGAACTACAGGAAAGTAACCTGTAGTTCTCAATATATTGAGACAGTCTTATTCAACTAGAGGAAAAAAGGGAGTTACACAGTTACTGGCTATAGCAATTCTGAAATCTTGCTGAATAAATAGTGCTAGGACTAACCCTATGTGCTAAGGATGGAAAATAGTCCACAAATATGGCTCAGATCTGATCCCTGGAAATGGTTCTCCAGTTAACTGACCATTTTACATTCCTCAGACTGTTCCCCAGTCCACTGTATAATTCCTTGTGTGTGTGTGTGAAGCTCTCTATTCCAGTGTTCACCATGGTTCAGCCTTTTGCATTCTGCCATCCATTCTCTGAGATAGCCCTTGTATTTCATAAGACATATGTCATGTTGGCAAGTATGAGAAGTTAAAGATCTCAGTAAATTCTTTGCTTTCTTTTGGAATTTGTGCTGGTCCTTGGAAATGGATTTGATTGATGGAATGTGGCAGAAGAGATGTTTAACTTCTGAGATTAGGTCTTGAGAACTATATAGCTTTTGATTTTCCTGGCTTGCAACAATCAGTTTTAGAAACCGGCTGCCATGTATGAAGTTCAAGTATTCCAAGACAACTTGTGAGGAAGTCCAAGATAACTATAGGGAGAAACCGA
>PVKZ01009051.1:0-12699 GCA_004027375.1 Macroglossus sobrinus
GGGGAGGGGAGGGGAGGGGAGGGAAGGGAAAAGATGGGAAGGGAAAGGGAGGGAAGAAAGAAGGAAGGAAAGAAGGGAGAGAGGGAGGAAGAAGAAAGGAAGGAAGAATGGGCGATTGGAAAAGTACTAAACTGAGAATTAATAGACTTCACTTTAGCACTGCTACCTACCTAATAACTGTGTGACTTTAAATAAGTCAATGTCCCCAGTAAGACCCCTTTCCCACACCACCAAGCACTTGCAGCACATTTTAAACCTAATGACAGTTGACTCTTGAACAACAGGGGGTTAGGGGCGCCCACCTGGTTCCGGGAGCCCCACAGATCCCCAAATCCGGGGTTGCACAAGTCCTCTATATTAAATGGTGTAAATCCATACATACGGCCAGCCCTCTGCACCCGTGGACCCCCAACCACAGGCTGAAAACAGTAAAGCTACTGAAAAAAAGTCGGCAGATAAGTGGACTCCTGCCGTTCACAGCTGTGTGTAAACCCAGAAGTCCGTTTTGATTAGAAAGGAGGGGAGCGATCTGTTAACGAGAATGGCAGTGCGTGGGGAGGGCAGGTGGGCGACCAGGCACAGGAGTTAATTGCTCGTCTAAGAGGCTCAGACGCATTCTAGTATTAAAGGGTCAGTTTTGTTAGCATCCTCATCAAAACACAACCTCTTTTCTTTGAACTATATCTGTCAGATCTTCTTCTTTTCCCAATCACTTTGATGTAAAGATGCCCGAGGCTACCTGACAACACTCTCCACTTCTCCACCTGAGATAACTGGACACAAGTGTCAAACGAAATCAGGATTTAGCCTGATGTTTTATGAGATTCATTTGGACTCTAAACCCAGTCCTCGCGTCCGTAAGTATGCACACTGCCTACCGAAGAGAGACAAGTCCCGCGGAAAATCTCCAGGCATCATTTCTATGAATCATTCAAATCAGTTTAGAAATAACGAAAACATGATTCTCTCTGCTGAAATTTCTGTATAATAGGTATGTAAGCATATTCTTCAGACTAGTATTTGGGTAAAATAGCTTCATCCTCAACAGCTCTGGGCTATGAAAGCAATGAAGCCGTGATAAAAAAGATGTCTCAAAGTCATAAAAGACAATTGGATTGCTCGCGTTTCATCAGTGGAATCTCCGGAAAGCCAACGAGGAGGAAATGTTCAACTTAACAAGATTTTGGTCGATGAATACGCTGCCACCGGAAATCAGGCGCTTTGGTCGCTGACTGACATGAAAAAAAAAAAAAAAAACCTTTGAAACCTCATGTTCCTTTGATGGTTACTTTACCCAAAGAGAAGACCTCTCATGGCTGTCTGGGAAGATGGCATCCAGCAACTGAGACGGCCCGGGGAAGGGATGCTGAGACAAGGTGGTACCAATGGAAAATGAAACAGGCAGAAGCCAATGCCTCTTTTTCTCAGTCATCCAGATGACTGAGAGAGGGGTTGGCCTTAACAGTTTCTTCAGTGCTCTGGGTACTGGATAGGTACCAAGAGGGTGTGTGTTTCTGGGCTTGTGTTCAAATAGGCCAGTTGATCTATTTCTCAGGCCACAAAACACGATGACTTCGGTCATATCGGAAGCTCTAGGAGAACGGGTCTAGGAGCTGGACTCGGTAACAATGTCATGTCAACAGACCAGGCATTGAGTTCAACTGTCCCAATCTTTTCAGAATCTTAGTTGGGACCAGCTCAAGCGCATGCACCTGGAAATAAGCACATGCTCACACACACGTGCATGCGCACACGTGTACACACACATGTGCATGCGCACACACGTACACACACACACACACACACACACACACACACTGCATTTTCATTTTTGAACAAACCATATTCCTGTTTTTGCAAACACGAGGTCACATCAGTCTTGCTTGCTTTCAGCCTGCAGAGAATGCCAGCACCATCAAAGCTGTCTCTGTTTTTTCCTGAACTACTTGAAGATTTAGCTTCCTCTTCTGTAAAATGAGGTTCTTGTCGCGGATTACATTTTACGCTGTTTAGATGAGAGGATTATGGGAGAGATTTTTTTTTTGCCTGAAAACCTTCTACCAGCATTCTCAGTGTGTCTCTGAGGAGAAAAGTCCCTGAAAAGGTTAATAGATATTTTGCAAAAACGAAATAAATAAATCAAATTGCCAGCTCAAATTAAGTTGGCAATGTTTCAGGTTAAGCCAATGCCTTTAGTGCACGACTTCCCGGAGCCATAAATCCTTAATGTGCACTAGAATTTTCGAGAGAGAGGTATATTATGCAGTGCTGCCCTATCTACCTCACCTTGGAATTATGTTTCAATAATTACCCCAAGAGATATTTTCTGGGACACAGTAAACACTCAACCGTGGGTATAAATAAGCTGAGTGGCCTCGCTGTACCCTTAATAGAATTAACCAGAAGCCTTAATGACAGTCCCGTTTCTGCTCAAAGGGGTACCTAGTGTCAGTTTTAAACTTAATCATGCAAATAGTTTTCACGCTGGAAATAAGGTAAGAGCCCTCGTCACTTCATCACACCTTGTAGAGGACACAAAGGGAGCAGAAGGCAAATCACACAGAGCCACTCGGAGTGAACAGCAGGGCTGTGACATTCCTGGGCTGATGAGTGACTTGAGGGGGTCCATTGGTAGAGAATGTTGTATGATGCAAGCCACCTTACATGTAATATTGGGGAGGAAATTCTTATTCAGAAATGATATTGAAAAAATTTCTATGTGTCTATATCAGCTTTGAAAAAATTACAGTACATTAACCAAATGAGGGTTACTAGAACATGACTGCCACAAGAAGAACAGAGATCCAACAAAACCAGAGAAGAGAAAAATCATGAAATACACGTGGATTCCACCTTACAGGGATAGAAAATTGAAAATAAGCATCAGAACACCAGCATGTTCTGTTTCATTATATAAATGATGCTTAAATAATTAATTATAGTACATTAAATGGAAATTTAATAGAGTAAATTTTATCTTTAATGATTATCTTCTACATTGGTTTCATATGACTCTAATCACTTCAGATGCTATTGTAGACAAATATCTAGACAAAATGGGTCTCATATCCAACTGGGCAACCTTCCTTAAAGAGTTTAATTCTTACTTGGTTGACACTCACTACACGTGGTGTTACTATTATTATTTATTTGTGCAAGTTCAAGGGCCAGTCCAGTTTTATTAATCTTGGAACATGAAAAAAGCACTAATAAATGAATTAATAGCTAAGAATTACTTTAGAAGAATAACTACTCCCAGATTAACATTTCAATCAGAAAAATTGGTATTTCTAATTTGAACCATCACTGTTACACAGAATGTTCTAGATCTAGTCTATGTATTTAGGGTAGAAGAAAATAATAACAACTACCAGTATAGAGTACCTACAATATTATATGTCCAGGTGATAGAGTCAACATCTGAACCCAGATGTGTGTGCCCCAAAACTTCCTCAATCCCCACACTGACTCAGGGGGTACTACTCTAAGAAAATTAATAAATGGTTATAGTAAGGTTGCAGGATACATGGTTAATATACAAAAGTCAATCATTTTTTTATATACCAGCAAAAAAACAGTGGGATTTGAAATTAAAACATCATACCATTTACATTAGCACCCCCAAAATTAAAATACTTAGCTGCAAATATAAAAATAAAATAGGTACAAGATCTATACAAAAAAAAACCCTATAATACTCTAATGAATAAAATCAAAATAGAACTAAATGAATGGAGAAATACTCCAAGTTTATGGATAAGAAGGCTCAATACTGACAAGATGTCAGTTCTTACCAAATTGGCCTCTGGGTTAAATGGGATCTCGGTCAAAATCCCCACCAGTTATCTTGTAGATATCCACAAACTGATTCTAATGTCTCTATGGAGGAGCAAAAGGTCCAGAGTGGCCAACGCGACATTGAAGGAGAAGAATAAGATTGAAAAGTGACACCACCTGCCTTCAGGACTACAGTAATCAAGACTGGTATTGGCAAAAAGATAGATCAGTGAGACAGAAACAGATCCACATAACACAGTCAACTGATCATTGACAAAGGAGCAAAGGCAGGATGAGGGAGCAAACACAGCCTTTCCAACAGGGATGCTGGAACCACTGGACATCCACACGCAAAAAAAATTATTCTAATTCTAGGCCTTATGCCCTTTACAAACATTAATTTAAAATGGCTCACAAACTTAAATATAAAATGCAAAACTTTAACCCTTAGAAGTTAATATAGGAGAAACGTAGGCAATTTGGGGTATGGTGACAGCTTTTTAGGTACAACACCAAAGGCGTGATCCTCGCAAGAAATAATTGATAAGCTAAACTTCATTAACAATAAAATGTCTGCTCTGCGAAAGACAACATCAGGAGAATGAGAACTATGCCACAGACTGAGGGGAAATATTTGCAAAAGATATTTCTGATAAAGGACACCTAATCCAAACTATACGAAGAAGTCTTAAAACTCAACGATAAGAAAACAAACGATTCAATTACAAAACAGGCCAAAGGCCTCAACAGACACTGCACCAGGGAAGATGTACAAATGGCAAATAAAGAGATGAAAAGATGCTCCACATCAAAAGGTATCAGAGAAACACAAATTCAAACAACAACACGATACCGCTACACACCTGCTAGAATGGTCAGAATACAGAACACTGACACCACTAAATGATGACAGGGATGTGGAGCCACGGGAACTCTCATCCATTGTTGATCGAAATGCAAAATGGCACAGCTGTTTTGGAAGAGTCTGGCGGTTTCTCACAGAACTAAACATGCTCTTACTACACAATCTAGCAATCATGCTCCTTATTATTTACCCAGAGAAGTTAGAAACTATGTTCACACAAAAACCTACACAGAGATGTTTATAGCATCTTTATTCAGAATTGCCCAAACTTAGAAGCAACTGCGATGGATAAATAACCTCTTGTGCTTAGGGATGCTGGGTCCTTGGGGAATGCATCGCTTGTGTCCTTCTGTCTTCAGGCTTCCCGCTGAGTTCTGCCAAAGTGAGACACTGGGTAGACTGAGGGGCAGAAGGACAGAGATGTCAGGGTACCCCCAGGCCTTGTCTCCACACTCCAATGTCACAGCCGTGGCAATATCTGCATCTGTCACAACTATGACTCCCACCGGAAGCCCCGCCCCCACCTCGGGGTGGGGGGTCTCCCTCAGACCTTCAGGCATAGCGGCTTCCTACTGGTGCTAGTCCCTGGGTGCTTTGCCTTCGTGTTTGTCCCTAACTCAGCCCTCACCCCTAAAGTCTCTGTGTGTGGACTATTTGGGGTGAATTCTGTTCCCAGCCCGGGATCTGACTGTTAGGAGTGGGCCGTGTAGAAGGCTCGGGGCTGGCATGCAGGGAGAGGAGCAGCACGTGTGGGGGTCCCCGTGGGGACGAGAGCTTGGCGTGCCGGAGGAAGTAGCAGCCCTGTGCGGGCCAAGTCTCCTGAGCGAGCAGGAAGTGGAGCGAGATGAAATCAGAGGTGACCGAGGCCAGACCACCGGGGCCCTGAGGCCATCTCAGAAGTTCGACTTTTATTTGTGAGTCAACTTACCAGTTGTTACACTTGTAACATAAATAAGACGAGTTATTTCTTAATGCAAAGTGTTCTGTCTTTCACGAGTGGGACAGAGGCCAGGCATGGGTTAGGAACGCTTACGTCTCTCAAGAGAAGGATTAACTCTATTTTTTTATCTTCTTTTTAATGTTGTTTTGTTATCATCGGTGTTATTCTTTTCATAAAAGACTTGGGTTAGAATGCACACCTCGCATAAAACGTGGATTGGACTACAGAAGCACATCTCGGGGTCTTGAAATCTTCCAACAGCTTTACATCAACCATATAGTAGTTTATAAAGATGAGAGATTGTTATTATTATCACTCTTCCGATAAGGTCAACGCCTATATGTCTATCCGTGGATTAGATACATCTATTTCCTTATTGCTAAGCACAGTTGATTTATTTCAAGCCGACTCTGGTCTAAAGCAGCGAGGCTGTGCACGCTTCTGCTCCTGCACCCGTCGTGGATACGTCACTGAAACTAAAGCCGCATGAAGCCAGGGAGAGGCAGAGGCAGGAAGCTCTGTGGCCGCCTGTGTTGTCATTTTCCTCGCTCACTTCCAAGAAACCTTTGCATCGTCTTCTTCAAGAAAGGGCGAACCAGACCCCCACAAAGCTGCGATCCTGCCTCTCGTCACTGCAAAGTTAATTTCAGTTGCAGGCGGGATGTGCCCCTGGCCGTTTCTCCTTCCCCACTGTCCTCCCTGTGACTGTCCTCTCGCTCCCTCCTCTGTCACAGCCTGACTGTTCCTGGAGGCAAAGGCTCCTCGCATTTACTTGGGACCCCTTCCTATTGTAGCGTCCCCATGCGCTCTATCACCATCCTCTCTGTGTGGGGTCATCCTCATCTGTCTATCACATTCTTTTCCTCGCCTCACGATCCCCACTCGGTTCTTGCTACGCACGTACCAGCAATGGCTATTCTCCGTTTACATCGTAAGATACGAACTTTCTTTCCTGGCTCGTCAGACCTTTGTTAATTGCTTCCGTATTGCCTCTGCATGCGGCCAATGATCTTCGAGTCATCTTTTTATTTCTCTTTTTCTCTCACATCCATCTAATCTCGCCACTTCCTCCACTAGGACCGGGCCCCAGCCACCGCTGCCATCTCTTTGCTGGGGTACGGCTTTTCACGGCCACCCTGATTTTATCCTGGCAGTCCATTCTTCACTCTGTTAACACCTAATCAGTAAAACACCATGATTTGCTCAAACCCCTATAAGTTCTTCATGTTTCATTCATATGAAAGGCCAGACTCTTGAGAATGAGCTGTAGGGTTCTCTGTGACCTGTAACCCTCCCTGCCCACCCGCCCACGCTCCGTGCCGGCCTCCTTAAACAGATTCGGCACCATCTCGACTGAGGGTCTCTGCACTTCGGGTCCCCTCTGCCTGGGACATTTTTCTTCTGGATGTCATGCCTCTGAATCCCTGCTCAAATGTCACTCTTTCAGTGAATTCTACTAGGACACCTTGCACCAGTCACCACAGGCCACATTATACCTGGATAATGAACAGCCCTCGAAGCTCAGTGCCTTAACACAGACATTTACTTCCAGGTCACACTATGTATCCACGCAGGCCGACCACTCAGATGAAAGACAAGCCTCCTGGCCTTGTAGAAGTCAGAAACTTTCCAGTAAATCAGTCACAGAGAAGTGATATCTCCAGGCTCCGGCCCCCAGGAGGGTGCTGACCACCACTGGGATGCAGATGGGGAAACTGCCTGCTACAATTTATTTGATCTAGGAGTTCCCTGAGGACATTTGCCTTTGTATGGGACATTTGCCTTTGTGTGGGACGTTTGCAGCCCACAACTTCTTTCTATAATCTGCTGCTTCCTGTCATCTGCTTGCTTGCTTGAAAGACCACCAGAATATGGTCTTAAGTTGTATAAGATGCCTCCACTGGAAGCTTGAGGCTGATCTCCTCTAACCCTGCGTGGTAGAGAGTCCGTCGCCGGTCAGCTAATAAAGGTTCATCATTCTCTCTGATTCGGCTCCTGTTCTTACCTGGTCCATAACAACCTTACTTAGGGAATTAAGTGTCATCGCTCGGAAGAGACAGCTACCACTTCTACTTACATGTCCCTTGTTGGAGCAGGTCACACGGCCATGTTTAAGTGCAACAGATCAAGGGAGCCAACCCCGCCGTGCACCTCCCCCGGAGGGAAGCCGAGCCTGCAGGAACTGCCTGCGCTTAGCTCTCTACGGGTACGGTGACGCTGCTGACAAACGAAGAGGAGAATGGTGAAGCGTGCAAGACCATCGCTGGGTGGTGTCCTGCAGACTTGCTAACCCCACGCTCTGAAACGGCTTCTCCTACCTGCCCTCCCCTGATAGCCCCTAATTCTCCCCTCCTGGTTGCTAATCCTACGCTAAAGCCACAGTTCAGGCGGTCGTTAGAAAGTGCTAGAAACCACAGAGATCTAGCAGCTGAATTTCTCTCAGGCAGTTTTCTTAAGAGCTGAACAGTCACAGGCTGAAGTTGCCATGTTCAAACATTCTTTGGCAATACACTTCCTTTAAGAACTGAGTGGGCTTCCCATGCATCTGTTTCTGACAATTTCATAAACTAACCATCAATGCTGAGACTCTTGTCTAGACATGACCTTGGGGAATTCCTGTTTCCGATCTTCTGCCTTTTGTGCATGATCCTTCCTCAAGACAGAGTGACACAAAAGACTCAAAGGGAAGGGACCACCCATCTTTAATTCGATCAATGCTGCCATATTTTCCCCTTTTGTACATTTTTTTAATGCTCCCTTAGTGTGTCTGTAGCATCCTCAGTCTTCAAACGCAGCTTCGCGTGGGATTCCATCTGTCTGTGCACATGATCCTCCTCATTTTATTTTCCAATCAGTTATGTTGCCAGCCACACATGGAAAAAAAATCTCTCTTAGCAAATCTCCATGTCCTTTCTGCTCTGCTTGTAGGGTGGACTACCTCTGGTTCACGTTTGGCTTTTTGATTCTAAGGCATCACTTCAAAGCATCAAGATACACTTTAATTCTTCCCACCATTTTATACAACATTGTAACATGTTAAGCAGAACCTGTAACATTCGCGTTTAACACTTAACGTTAGAACATTCAGCGAATGGTCCGAGTTCAAGGTACAAAAGTTCGCAGCCATCCCTCTCTCCCTTGCCCCCCCAACCCCGAGTAGCTGTCGTTTTAAGCATCCTACTTCTAGTAATGACTCTGTACTAGGAGATCTTCCACTGACATTTTTTAAATGCTCAAAAGAAAATGAACCCAAGGGGTTTATGGTCTCACACAAAGAAAAATCAAAAAGCTTTCGGAGTGGGCTCAATCAGTGGCTTAAGAAATATCAGTGCTCTGAATCAGCTTCTAGAAACAACCCAGGGCGAGCCCAGCTCTGACCTGGAATGGCTGTTTTATAGGCGATCAATACTGGACCCCAGAGCCCACCAGTCTGCCGACAGTTATGAGTATCTGTGACAGCCCACATGCCAGCCTGGCCGTTAGGGAGAGAGCAGTGAACAAAGGTACACCCAATCGTACCTTTAAAAGCTTACATACGAGAATGCATGGAATTCTTAATTGCTAAAGAAGGATTGTTTCATTTAAAAAAAAAAAGGAAAATGTTAAATCCACGAATCTATGTCTAAACGTTTCCAAAGAGAACATTCAAAACATCAAAATAATGTGAAATCTCTTTTCTTATACCCTAAAGAGCCTCAAATTCATATTATATTTTAGTGTCTCTACAGATGGATCTTGACTTTCGTATGCAGCCTTTTCTCCTCGCCTGGAAATTTTAATTGTTTCTTCTTCCCTGTTAATGAAAGAGACATACGGTTTCACCTGATTATGTAAAACATTGATGTTTTATATAACGGACTTTGTGTTCTCCTTGAAGACAGTCAACTTGGACTCATTTATTTCTGTAGCTGCTGCAGATTCTATACTGAGATGTGTTTGCAATTCACTTCCTGTTAGCCCTACTATTTCAGTAGACACACATGGTCCTTTTTCTCCTGATGCTTTTTTGTTTGTTTGGTTGGTTGGTTGTTTTTCTAGAATGCGTCCTAAAGTATTTTTTCAGACAAGGTATGGGAAGACTACTTGAAAAACCCTTAATTGTGAGAAGGTATCTTACTTTGACCTCATATAGAAGTTGACATTTTGGCTGTGGATTCTAGCCACCATGCCATACAGGTGGCATTAAGTTCCTATGTGTTGTACCTTCTGTAAATTCAAGAACATTGCTGATGTGTTGAACTACTTTCTTGTACATAGCATCATTATGGTTTAAGGAGTGATGGGGGGAGAGGAAGGATATTTAAAAAGAAAAAAAAAGCCTATGCTTAGTTTTCCTCCTTCTGAGGTCAATTTCCTAAATTCTTTTATTAATTGCACATTTAAGCTAACCTGATCTACTGGTCTACCAGGTCTCATTCTTAACAATTTGACATCAGTTTATTAAATGTAAATAGAAAATTAGTTGATCTTATAGATATACCTGAACTTATGAACGAACTCGTAGGTTCAAATGAATTTTGAGAAGTCATGTGACACATTTGTTTCCAGAACACTCAATTAAAAAAAATTGTCCTAAAAAAAGGCATATTATTTTATTCTTTTTAGTTCCAGGGTGATAATAATCCAAAATTCCATGTCCCTTTGGGAATCTAAGAACTTTACTCCCAGCTTTCCCTGAGACTATATATTTAGTGTCATTCCTAAAAAATAGTCATTGAAATGTTTTCTAATATTCTACATTATTCTCAAACATGCTACACCCATTAAAGCACTCAAGTATAATTTGTCTCATGTTTAGAAAAATTAGTAATTTTTAAAATATAACTAAGAAGCTAGATCTTTCTCTATAGTATGATATTTTTCTATCTTATATCTCATATTTTGAAAATACAGATTTTCAAGTGCATTACTGAAACTTTGGCCTCTGGTATTAAATCTCCTCCGGATTTCAGAGTCTATTCCACCGAGACGGCATTAATCTCCTCGACTGCGACAACATGTTCCCATTATTCACCAAGATATCTGCGTCCCAGATTTTGCTGACAAGATCCTTTTTTTTTGCAAATGTTCAGACCAAAAAGGTTGGCAAAACTCACGGAGCAGAGAAAGAGCGTGGTGTTAAATATCAGCCTCTCAAACGTCCATAACGTAAGTTGTTTCAGTCTCTTTCCTGAGAGACGTGTGTGTTTCAAGGTGTGCACACACATCCCTCACCCCAAGGTGCATGATCAGAGGTTAAGGAAGAGATGAGCACGGTCGTCCTACGTAAAGGAAATTGTATTTTGTCAATGTAACACATAAAACATGGAAAAATTATTCTTGACATTATATCTCTGCTTTGGCTTCATATTTGAAGTATGATTTTTTTGAGGCTCTATTCATTATACAAATTCTGATTATTTGCCTATGACTAAGGCCCCCCAAGTAGTGAATATGTTACAAAAAAAGTAAGATGATAAATCTATCGTAGCTTTCCGAAGTTAACATACTGATCTGACATTACAAGCGAAGACGGACTACTTTGTAGCGAAAACTGATTCTTACAAAGCGAGTGAGCTTTTCCCGTGATCCTTCATATTTTTAAAAACATTTCTGGACTCATTGGATGTACAAGAAAACTCTCGATATTAAAAAATCTAATCACTAAAAGAACAGCTATTTCAGATTTGAGTTCTACTAACACGCTGTGTAAGTTCATCTCTCCAGATCTTAGTTTCTTATTCTACAAAAAAAAAAAAAAAAAAAAAAAGGAAGGGTTAGCCTGATAATCTCAAGGGTCTATCCCAGCTCAAAAAAAAAAAAATATATATATATATATATATATATAGATAGATAGATAGATAGGTAGATAGATAGATAGATAGATAGATAATAGATAGATAGATAGATAGATATAGATATAGATATATAGATATAGATATATGCACATATAGATATATATAGATATATATATAATTTTAGGATTTTTGTTTTGTTGTACAACTCCCAATCAGATAAACAGACAGCTAAAGTCAGCTATCAGCAGTGAGATCATCAACTGCTTCTTAGCCCAAACATGCTAAGCTAGGAATCTTGAGTATTCTGAAATAAAAATATAATGATGAGCTCATATGACTTGGTTCCATGAAGTCGACCATTTCTGAGAAAGGGCAGTTGATGGTAAACGAGGGTCATGGAACAAACGTCCCCTCCGGGTGTGCATAGGTGTGTGAGTGTGCTTGCGATGCTGGAGAGAGATGAGGATGTTGGCGTTGACATGATGACGAAGGTAAGGCTTTCCTGAAAGAGATTCTGTGCTCAGGCTCTTTAGTAATGTTGATAGAATGTGACAGTTTAATAAAAGGTCAGGATTTGGTTCACACACACCAATTTTAGACGACTCTCTTCCTTCCTTCAGGGCAAAGATGTAAGCAAGGTGCCTGCTGACGTGTCACACATCCCTGCGAAAACGTCTAAATTAATGAGTGCTCAGGCTCAAACAGACTTTCAAGTTGGCTAGCTTGGCATTTTAAGAATTTCTTTTCTTTTTGGAAAAAAAAAAACCCAACAACATATAGAGCAGATTATTCCATTCTCAGGTGAAATTGCTACAAATGATAAGGAAGCAATGATCAATACACACATCAGTGTTATGAATTCTTAATACAAAAAAAAAATACTTCAGTGTTTATCTTCTAGGCCAAAGGCTGGCAAATGACAGCCTGTGAGCCACCACTTGTCTTTGTAAATGAAGTTTTATTGGAACACAGCCATAGTCATTCATTTATGTATTATCTATCTTTGCTTACCTGCTACAGTGGAAGAATTAAGTAGTTGTGACACAGGCCACATAGCTCACAAAATCAAAAAAACATACTATCTAGCCTTTTACAGAAAAAAAGATGCACTTACCTCTAATTTAGACTAGTTATTTTCTATTATTATTATTATTATTATTATTATTATTATTATTATTAACTCTCAGTTACCCTGGACCTTTTCTCACAATGGAAATACTATTATTTTTCCTGGTGGTAAATTTTTCTTGGTAACACTGCTCACCATCAGCCTTCCTTTTAAACCAAGCCCTGATTTTGCAGCTGGAATTCTCAGCGCAAACTAGGTGCCGCCACGTAGG